>JANDKE010000729.1:0-20828 GCA_027627275.1 Coprinellus aureogranulatus | reverse complement strand
CCGTAATCCATTCGCGGCGCAACCTCGAACCGACGCAGCCTGGACCCACAGTTGCGGTCGTCGACTACTTTGCGACCGGAAAGCAGCTGGAATTGGACCACCTATCTTTCGACAGTCGACCCGACCTCTTACAGATGAAGCCACCCTCTCGACCATGGATACCGCGCGTGGAACGGTGGGTTCAGGACGTGGAGTTGAAACCGAACACGGATATTCTCGTTGAAGGCATCTTCAAGGTCAACGAGGTGGCCTCAATGACCGTCTTAGCGAAGATGCAATACACTCCCAGCCTGAAAGAAGGAGAGAGGTATTCGATAATCAACAGTTGCTTTTGGGTTGGGTAGTCTATTTCACGTTCAAATAAACCCCGCTCAGAACCTAGGATACTCATCTAATGGCGACTATACGGAGGCTTGTACATGGCTGACGAAATTATAGCTGGTCTGGTCACACTCGAAGGGGTTCCTCTGCGATATCACCTATGCACATATCTGTACAATAGGGCACGACGAGCTTACCCGGAACATATACGACTTTACGCCAATTCAAGGGAGCAAGCAGCGAGATAAGGATTTCCGACCCGCCAGACCACACATACGCGGGGACGTACCCTACCATGTCGGAATTTGCCGAGAAGCGTTGTTGAGTGGCGTGTGCCTGTAGGTGCTCAACCGTGTTGTTCGACCACTTCCTCAGTGCCTTCATTGGTGAATCCTCAATTCAACGCGCCCAACTGCCACCAACCATGACCAGGACTACATTCAGTCTCTATCACCACCGTATTGTCATTTGCGAGGCCTCGTGCATCATGCGGCAACTTTGGTCTTGTTAGACCAATCCGCAGTTTGACAGACCAGACAAGATAGGCTAGGAGATGGCCTTCCGTCGAATGAGAACAAGGAAATCTTTTTGAAGAGATTTCCGTGGGATTGCCTGGGCCAGCTTCGCTGGCCGGAACGCCCTGATGCCACCAAGCCNGGAGCTCGCCGAGCCTGGTTGGTCATGCGAGGGCGCTGGTGGCGGCACGGGCGGATGGGCCGCAAAAATGGCCAGAGAGGTCTCTCGAAGACTGGAGGCCTCTCGAGATGGGAGAGCGGACGATTGGTTGAGGGTCATTAGACACTCAGCCAAACAGCGCGCCGACCGCCGCCATTCCATCGCCTTGTCCTCAGATGAAGGGCATGCCTGACATCCACGCATTCCACCAGCGAGTCTTGCTTAGATGCCTGCAACTCTGGCCTCAATGTCGGACCTCAGTTGCAGGCTCAATGCAGGGCCAGGGCAAGGATATCCAATGTCCCGTAATGGAACCTCTGATACAGATGTCTTTGCCTTGCAATCCCACAATTTCTGGATGGTGATGCTGAACTATGTAGCAGACTTGCTGTCTATCGCCCTGATATTCGCGTCTCAGTCGTTCCCGTTGATACCCCAGAACAAGCTCAAGGTGTTACCCTTACCCGCTGCTGTCGCAGATGCTCACCTCGACGATATGTGCGACGTTCAAGAATGGGACGTTCCTATCGTCGGTGTCGGCTTCGGTTACATTGACTCCTGATAACCAGGTTCATATCTCGGTGCGTCCATGTCTACTGCAGGAGTGTTTTTACTAACCAAGGTGCAGCCCATCGTACGGCGTTTGCTCAAACAGTGCAATCTATTACCTCTTCACCGCTAACCGTCATCCATATCCTCCATTGCACGCTTCACCTCGAACAATTCTCTCCCTCTGACCTAGCTTGACCTTCCTTCCCTCTCAACCTCGACGAGAACATGAAAGGCTTGCGTCGCACTGCCTACAGTCCCTCCAAGATTTGGCCAAGACCGTTGAGCGCGACTGNNTCTCCACCTCCCTCGCCAGCGTGACAGACGAACACGGGATCGCTGAGGACACGAAAGAGCTGTCCAAGTCCGTATGGTCGATCCTCAAGACGCTGTTGTTCACGATCATCATGGTAGCGGACTCTGCCCTATCATCCTCGGTGTTCTTGCCCCCACTCCCCTTACCCAGCGGGATCACCCCAACGACACTAGCGCTACAGACGATACACACCCTCTCCCACCTCGCATTTGTGATATCGCAATTCGGGGGCGTCACCTCGACCTCCCCGAACTCTTTCCTCGAACTCAAGAAAACCTTCTACCTCGCTCTCGACATCCTAGCGCAGGGCGACGGGGTTTACGGCGACCACGGGGCAAAGGCCGAAGCTTACGTCTCACAGGTCTGCAGTTCACTAAACGGACAAAGGGTGATGGAAGGCAATGTAGCGTTCCGGCAAGCCAAAGAGGCGTTTGCGTTGGCGAGTATCGAGCAATTGGTTCCTGTGTTGAGTGGGAAGTGTATTAGGGAGTGGGTGTGGGGCGTGTGTTATCCGCATTTGAATGATGCGGGGCATAGGGAGACTTATGAGAGCGCGCATTCGACGTTGTTGGCGATTTTTGCGAGTCATGCGGCGCAGCAGGGGCAGGGGCGGGGGAAGGGGGGAAGGGAAGGGGTGGAGGGAGGGCAGTCGGTGAGGAGTTGGGTAGAGAGGCAGAGGGGACGGTTGTGCAAGGCGTCGAAGAGACAAGGGAGGAGTGCTAGTCCGCCTCCGCCTTCGACGAAGAGAGCAGGAGAGGACTCTCCTTCGTCGAGTGACGATCGGGCTGCAGAGGAACCTGCGATCGAAACGGAATTCGTACAACGGATGGTGCCTTTCTACGCCAAGTGTCTCATTGAGGTGAGTTACCCTTGCACTCAACATTGAATTTAGACTGATCCATCGACATTTCCAGAACTCTGCGGAAGGCAAGCTGAACACCACCCAGCTGCGTATGGCTTACGCTGCGCTCGTCCGGAGCGCTTGCGCGTGCGGCGGGAACTCCATTCAAGGATCGGACGAACCGCAGACTTATGCATTGGGGTGGTACTGCGTCCATCTTCTTCTGGATACCATTCACAATATTGCGGACACGCAGAAGAGGAGCGATAAAGGCAAAGGTAAAGCGCGGGAAGATCTGGCGCAGGAGGATACCAGCCTCGAGAGACTTCATCGGCTCGAGCTAACACTAGTATCGACACTCTCGTCATTACCTCTGCCGCTTCTCGCAAAGGCATTAGACGAGGTTCTCAAGCTGTTGACTGGGGAAGATGCAGAGGTGTTAGGGAAGGAGGAGAGGCAGGAGGTTGTGAAGGCGCTGTTTGAGGAGATTTTGGAGGGTGTGGGGGATAGGGAGAAGGAGTATGCGATGGTGTGGTGGTATAAGCATCGGGAGGCGTTGGGTAGGGAGGTGGAAAGGGGGGGAGAGGGCAGGGAGGGGAGAGGGAGAAGGAGAAGGAGAGGACGGGGAGGAGAAGGTGGTGGCAAGGTTGTAACGGAGACCGTCTGACACAGAACTCATTATCGTATCGTGTATCATGAGGGGGGAACGAAGCTTCGGGATGTGATAATGGGGTATGAGACCACTTGGGAGAACACCTGAAACTCACCAAAAGGATCACCGACAGAGACGATGCCAAGAGGGTGAGATATGGTATATTGAGCAATTGTATATCATTCCGGTACCTGCAAAAGGTCAAGCGAAAAGGTATCATCGGTGTCGAAGTCGTACTGGTCTTGGCTCTTCCGTTCCGATCCTGAATGTATATCCATGAGATCCCCGAGTTCGATGGACTGTTGTTAGTCCATACCTGCTTTCAACCGCTTCCTTCTTCCCCAAGTCGGGCAGTTCTTCTCTGGGTCCTCCAGTATCTTCTCCAGTTCTTGTGCCAACTGAGCGTTCCCGACGTGACATAGCTTGATTGTCTCTCCCGCCCATCGTTTGAACTCATGCTCATCCCCGAGCTCAGCGAGGCACCTGACGATCTCCTCCATGAACAACGGAATTAGGCGATCCAGACCCTCCTTCCTGATGATTTGTGATACTGCGAGATGCGAATCAATGACAAACGTATCCGGAAGGCACGGGTCGATGGACCACTTGCTGTACGTCGGGCGCGTCTGCAAATACATCCCAACGTACTCCCGATTCCTATCCGACTCCGCCTGTGCTTCTGGGGTGGGAAGTGTACACCAGGGACAGTCGCATTCGAAACGATAGTCGGGTTTGAGCTTCTTCCACCGTTCTTCGCGCGATTGGAGTGGGTTGACGTAGGTGTGGCAGATCTCTTCGCCTTGACGGATGTCGCGTAAGGCGAAGAGCGTGGAGGAGAGAGAGGGGAAGTCCCATTTCCATGCTGCGTTGGGCCCGCAGGAGTGGTTGCACCGCCCTATTTTGAGGAAGAGGCCGCCGTAGTGCCTTGCTGTTGGTCGGGGATCGACTTTGTCGAAGTCTGGTGGGAATTCCATCCCTAGAGTGAGTGCGTTCGTTCGTGCGACGCCCTCGATTGTCGTCGGGCATTCTTCCTTTGTTCTGCAGTTCGCCATCTTCTCTACCTCCGCGTACACTTCTGGAGGGATCGACCGCCCAACTTGTTCGTAGTCATCGGTCGTCAGGTCGTCTGAGGCAAAGCCAGGGATAATGTACGCCGGATGCTCGATCAGGATTAGGGAGCCTTTGGGTATGGGCCGTTTGGCAAACATTCCAAAGCCTTTGTGAGGGGTTGAGAGGATTTCGTATGGGGGATCTGGGTCTGTGAGTGCCGCCGTGGGTGATGGCAGGAGAGGTACCATCGAGGGATGGAGGAGGCAGGAGATTTTGATTGGCTGAATGCCTGGTGAAGTGGAGGATAGTTCAATTACATGATGCACGTAACTCTTTGTGCTTTTGCTTGCTTCCATCCTTTAGGATCCCCGAGCTTCTGCGGGTGGTAGGAGATCGTGGTAGTGGTATAGAAGAGAAATTTGATAGGGGCTAAACGACGAAGATCGCCGGCTAATAAACCAGTTGGTAGCCGGGATCGGCGATGGGCGCTTACCCGCGAACCGCGGCACCGTAACCAGTGAGGGACAGTCTATTATACATATATGAATGCTTTTACGGGAGAGGAAAAGGCGTATAATGTACAGTTACTCCTTGAGTATCGCCCCCGAATGGCCTAGAGTGGCCACGCAATCGTCATGGAGTTCTTTCACGATGTCCTGCACGTCTCAACGATGAGCCTCCTCATTCGACGCAGGGAGCCAAAAGATACTGACCTTGGCTGGCAAGACTTTATTCATAGCGCTTATGCCGGCTCCGGACCAAACAACCACACGGTCTGTGTCGTTCACCGCGGATGCTTCTGCATACTTCTGGCGAATGATGGCGATATCCACTCCCTTCTCGAAGTCATCGTAGGTCTCTGGATGAGAAACGAGACAGAATTATACGAGAAGCAACTGAGCTTAATCATGCGAGACTCACTATTTCGGATGGCCCTCCCGTTGATATATTTGGGCCAGTTTGTGGTATCCCCTTGCTTCGTCAAAGGCCAGTGTGCGGACTGTATCGGGGGATTCGGCGTTGATTATAGCCTGCCGCTCCTTATTTGTGTAAAGGCTTTCTGGGGAGAGGAGGAAACGTGTTCCCAGCGCGACTCCAGACACACCCAGGGTAAGCAGGGCGGCGACTTGAGATCCAGTAGCAACACCTCCGGCTGCTATGACAGGTGGTGCACTAGGGCCTATAGCAGACAGCACAAGAGGAAGGAGGGTCAGAAGTGGGAGGCCTTGAGCTGCTCCATGCCCGCCCGCCTCGACACCTTGGGCCACGATAGCGTCTGCCTTCCACTCATTTACCGCTACCTTGGCTCCGTCAGGGAAGAAGATTTGAACAAACAAGAGGGGGTGATGACCAGTCTGCTGTATGAGAGAGCGGTAATATTCGACCCATTTTCCAAGGTTGTCGCCATGCGATAGCCAGATGGCTTTGACACGGTGCTCGAATGCGACTGAGATGAGTTCTTTGGCGGCCGCTTCGTTTTCGTCGAGGATCCAGCCTATGAAGCCTACCCCGACTGAGAGGGTCGCGTCATCGGAGGTGTTCAAGATAGAGCGTGCGATATTAAGCTGGTCCCTGAGTTCTGCAGGTGTCTCGAAAGCTATCAGAAAGCTCTGTTGGTGGCAGTAAAGGGGAGAGGACACGAGCTGAACTCACCGGTGCCTACGAAACCAAAGCCACCAGCCTTGGAGACTTCGGCAGCGAGCTTTCCTGAATATAGTAAGCTATCGGGATCTGGTCCCCTGAGGAGGCGGCAGGCCGCTCGACACCATACCTCCGCTACCGAAAGCCATGGCAGGCACGACCAGGGGAGTGGCAATCCCTGAAAGAGTAAAGGACGCATCATGGTCAGCAATGGAGAGGTTTCTTCTAATTCTTCGGGCGAGGCTGAGCGAGCATACCGAGTAGTTTTGTAAGCTTCGTTTGAATTTTGGACATTATTCGTTTCGGACTCGGAGCTCTCGTCAGAAGAACGGAAAGCGTGCTGGTGCAAGAGTACCGTATGCCCTTTCTCAATATATATCCTTCGAAGAACAGTGCTATCGCCGCTCGTCAGGCGATCGTCATCCCATTTGGCCGCTCGCGAAAGAACCCTACAAGCATGTTCGTCAGCTGGTACCGGACCCCACGGAAATGACACGATGCGTAAGCCAGGTTCCAGAATGTCACTGGGTATTGGTTACTCACTGGCCAACTAATTTGCATGGGTATAACACAGGAGATGAGGGAGTATGGCTTGGCTTCCTTCCCTTAAACGCTGCCAAGTGTCATTGAACTTTAGTTTGACTTCGGCTCGAGAGCGAATGGTATAGATAGTCACAGCACATTGTCGCAACATCCAGGTTAGTTCGCTCTCGATAAGACCACAACTTGGTAATGTCCGGGTTCTGAATGAGACCCCCTTGATTGACCACCTGGCGACCAATGAAGGACGGATAAAAGCAGGGGTTTGCCCCTATCTCGTTTACGACGTTCCCGCTGATGGTGTCGGAGATCGTTCATTTCAAAGGTATGGCGTACAATCGTGACTTTTATTATTCCCCCCACCTATTTGGGTTTTCCCCACATAGTTGACCGTTTTGAGCCAGGTTTCCACCATATTGACAGATGTGAGTTAATTCCCACCTTTCAAGTCGATCCCCCACCTTTTGAGCGAGCCCCGCAACTTTGCGCCAGGCAACCCGCACCTTTTGCGTGCGATTCCCTCAACTTCCGTGTGCACTCAGTCCTATAGCCTCAGGCCTATACTGGAAGGGTTGATTGGACAGGGGAAGGAGGTAGAGTATGCTCTGGAGTAGGTAGGCTGCATGGTCGGGTGTTAGTTCAAATTCAAGGGAAGATATCAGGGAAGAAAGAGAGGTCCCCGCAACTTCCGTAGGCAGTACTATAGCCTTAGGCCAATACCTGGAAGAGGAAGGGAGGCATACTCAAAACGAATGCATTCAGATATATAACGTATCACGTTGACCTTTGTTTAATACGTTGTTTCAACTTGCTTCCGAATTGAATGCCCCTGAAGCCTCACTTGACCACTCTGGAAGTACAACCCTCGAGTACTGCCTCTCCAATGTATTATGCGACCAGCCCATGCATCACTCAATCTAAAATGGTACTATACACATGTTGTATGAGCCTCCAGCGTTCGAAGCTGCAGTCTCAGCCTGCAGGCATGGGCAAAGACCCATCGCTGCGTCTCGGTATAAGCTTTATGGGAACTCGTTTGTAAGCTCGATTGTAACACCGGACTGCTATTCGCACTTTACTCTCCGAAGACCGACTGTGGATCTCTCTTCTTCCCTGATATCTTCCCTTGAATTTGAACTAACACCCGACCATGTAGCCTACCTACTCCAGAGCATACTCTACCTCCTTCCCCTGTCCAATCAACCCTTCCAGTATAGGCCTGAGGCTATAGGACTGAGTGCACACGGAAGTTGAGGGAATCGCACGCAAAAGGTGCGGGTTGCCTGGCGCAAAGTTGCGGGGCTCGCTCAAAAGGTGGGGGATCGACTTGAAAGGTGGGAATTAACTCACATCTGTCAATATGGTGGAAACCTGGCTCAAAACGGTCAACTATGTGGGGAAAACCCAAATAGGTGGGGGGAATGATAAAAGTCCCGATTGTACGCCATACAAAGTGCGAACCCGGACCGGCACACCTGCACACCACTAGGGTTTCTTGACATTACACCTCGACCGTCAGCCATATCCCCCGGATCGTTTACTCAAAGCACTCTTGCCTGTGACGCCGTACGGTATACCTGCATCGCCAAGGACAGCCCAAATGTCTTTAGAGAAGCGGAAGTTCTCGTTCAAGTCCTTCCTCCGCGGTCTTGTCCCCTCGAAGAAACGCGGCAAAGGCCAATCTGTTGACGCCGGGCAGTCAGCCGCGGGCACTGGCTCTAGTAACCCCTATTCCCCAGCCCCGCAAGGATCTTTTCCTTCACCAGGCTCTCTGGTGATTCGTAGGGAGCGCCAGACGCCCTCCCCACAGCACGAACCCGCTCATCCTTCACCGATTACCCCATTATCGGACCCAGGGCGATATACCACAGTCATAAAGAAGGACCCTCCAGGGCATCACCTCACGGATTTCAGCGGTGAAGCCCTCAATCTATTTGCTGGGGCGAGCAACTTCCATCTGGAACATTTGCAACTTGTCAATGCGGGATGGAACCGAGATCTGGTTAATTCTGAAGGTGTGTCTGAGTTGTATGCAGCAGAATTTTAATGCTGATAGACTCTCGCTACGAAGCTTGGAAGCTTTTGCTACAGCACACAGCTCCCAGTGCATTATACAACTCCAGCGCTCGCTTTGATCCGCCCAAGTGCGATCCCGACACGCGCACCGAAGTACTAGACGAAATCATGAACTGGATAGGTGAACGCAACGGGCCAACCCGCATTCTCTGCCTGACCGGTGCAGCTGGTGCTGGTAAATCTGCAATACAACAGACAATCGCGGAGCGTTGCGCCGACGAGGGAGTATTGGCTTCCACCTTCTTCTTCTCGGGCAATGATCACACACGGAACAACACCTCGAAACTCGTTCCCACCATGGCGTATCAGATGGCATTGAAGAGCGACCATTTTCGCAAGCTGTTGGTGGACACCGTTGTAGGCGACCCGCTTATCTTCGAGAAGTCGCTCAAAGCCCAGTTTGACTTACTCATTGTGGGTCCCTGGATGGGCTTCCGGGAATGTGGTGGAAAGAACACGGAGTCATTCTCATATGCCATGCTCCTTGATGGTCTAGACGAGTGCGTTGATGCTCAACGTCAGGAGGAGCTCCTGTTGGCCCTCCAACGCTCCTTACTGGCGTATCCTGGTCTCCCCTTTCGCATCTTCCTCAGCAGTAGACCCGAACTGCCCATCCGTACCGCCCTCGAGCCAGCCGGCCACCTTAGCAAATTTGCCTATCACATCCGCTTGAGTGACGACTACGATGCCACACAAGACATTCGTCTGATGTTGGGGAGAAGGCTCGAAGACATCGCTAATCGATGCAGCGCCCATGATGCACGAGCAAATCCCAATCTTTGGCCCAGCAGCGAGGACGTTGAGTCGCTTGTCACCGCATCATCCGGGCAATTTATCTATGCTGCCACCGTGGTCAAATATGTGGGAGATGTCCGCGGTTCACCTGTCGACAGGCTACAGGCCATTCTCACCTGGGAGCCCAACCCTATCCACCGGGCGAAGCCGTTCGCTCACCTTGACCTCCTCTACTCCAATATTGTTGCCAAGGCCAAGGAGGCATATGATGCGGTGGACACGAACGAATTCGAGTTCATGCTGCTTCTCAGAGTATTTCAGCGAGACTTAGAGAACTCATCCAGGGTGCCGCCGCCCTTTGAGGCTCTGCAGAGGGCGCTCACATTGAAAGAGAACACATTTTCACGCCTATTTTCCGATCTACACTCTCTAATCCGTATAAGACAGACCACACGGGGTGATGCTGGCTCTGGAAGCATTCAATCTATCGCTACGTTTTATCATCGGTCATTCTCCGAGTGGATGAAACAAGAATGCCGTGCCGGCCAGTTTTTCATTACAGACGAAACAGTGGATGAATTTACGGTGACTCGACTTCTACGAGACAGCGACACACCTCCAGATGAATCCTGTGTCCGTTACTTATCATATCTTCCATGTCTCGCACAGAGCACCCCGACCCCACGTCTGCGCCAACTATTCTGTGACTACGCCCCCAAATGGCTCTCCTGGTTGGACGCATACCACGAGGTTGGAGCATATACATCGTACAATCTGCCTGGAGTCACCGTCCTGCTCCGTGAAACAGCCAAAACCATTTCTCAGGTTACAGTGAGTACAATCATTCATTCACTATCATCGCTCTTTGAATGCATGCTGACTCTACGCTGTGACGACCCTACAGGACGCGGATNTGGCGCTGGTAAAACAACTGGAAGAAGAGCTTTCGCTGATCGAAACTGAGTTGGAGGCNCAACGCGCCCTTCTCTGGGACAGGCTCCAAAAATGGCAGGTAGACAGATCTGGCGCAGACACATAAAGCCTCACCAATGTGCGTACCCNCCCTCTCCTCGATGAGTAATATTCCNATNCCATCATACAACTCCTCAGGCCTCAGGCCTCTTGAATAAACACGTTACCCTGCTGCCGATAACACGTATACATCCAATNTAGCGTNCCGAAGCCAGACCGAGGCNTGAACGCATGGTAGCCACCGCGGTCGAGCGAGCCTCCTTATAACCTCAACACCAAGCATACCACCTTTTCATTTCGCAGAACAAGAGACCCAAGTATCGGTGCACCATACATACCCTGTCATGCCAACGGAAGATTGAATATTGAATATCANGCGCCTNCGCATGGNGCGCATTCGGGGTGTCCGGGAGGTGTGCACCTCCGACCAAAGCAAGGATGCATGCGAGGCCCCCTAAGTAAGTAGCATAGCAGCGCGAATGGCCACGTCCACCTGGGCGCCGTTTCTGACAAGGTGTACTTGGGTTCGACTTGGGTAAAACGGTAAAGCATGACATGAGAACTCGCATCATCGTCACACGGCGCACCTACTTTCCGAGTGGGTTGTAGTAAGGGTACCAACTGAATTGGGAGATGTATTGCACGCGTATTGAATTGAGCGGTGACAGGTGAATACGGTGGAGGGGACGTGGGTGCACAAGTCGTCAATACGACCAGGGTCCCTCGCCCATTTGCCTTTCTCCCTCCGTCGAGGGCTGGTAAGCGAGGGGTGCCTAGAGGTCCCGTCCCTGCATGCCGCTGCTCCTCGAAGTTATTAAGGGCCAGGGATGTGACCAGAGACCCTTCACACAGGCGTCGAACCTGTCGAGCTCGTATTAAGGGGCTAACAGCTGTTTTGCGTCAACGGTCAGCCAATGACGTCCAGTGGAAAGTGAATCTGGAAACCGCCGCTACCGAATTCGGGAGGGGGTTGAGGGTATGGGTCGGCCTCTCCATTTACCGTCAGTTGGACAGGACAGGGATTGCCTTCAATTGAGATAGCAGGATTGAATGACGATACAGTCGATGATTCTCAGGTGAAGATAGCGAGATGCCAGGTGAAGTGAAGCGCCTCGATTCGCCTTTCTGGGAGGATGGGAGCGTTCGGGTTCGGGAGTGGACCTCGGGGGCCGTCATGGTATCCGTTTTGAAAGGTATGAGGTCACAGGGGATCCCTCCCTGTGTATTTTGGGTCGAGACGAAAGGAGGTGAACGAGTACTCTGCGCTAAGGCTTGTCGTCATTCCTGTGATGATATTATTGGCCAGGCCCTTTGCGAGCACTGATAAACCGGATTGGGACTGGGATGAGCACCTGCTTTCGAGGGAAGGTACAGATGTGAGCGCGTGGAGCGTGGGGTCGGAGTGGGATTGGTGGGACGGGATCAAGGTTGGGGGAGATAGCGAGGGGAAGAGGGCGGTTAGAGTGTATCATGCCTTTTCTTGTCTACTCGTAGTACATCCTCGTTTGACTGGCATCATGTCCTCGGATAGGGATAAGGTTCTATTCCCAGTATCGTTGAGAGCTGGTGAGCGCCAGAGGTATTACATGTGACATGTTATTCCAGTGTTCAGAGGCCACTGGGATTGGAAAGACAAAGACAACTGCCGGTGCACAGCGATTGGCCCTTGCCCTTCGTGAGTCAGTGATTTCGCAGCTATTATCAGGGCGCGTGGTGAGCGTGAGGTACCCCGGATGGGCAACATCTGTTCGATAATGAATTCTTGATTTCCGTAGACCCTTGTAGATGTGTTGGACAGGGATCGTTGTCATTGGTGGGCAGAAGTCCTTCGATGTCCCGGAGAAATACAGTGTGCGATGCAAGAGAAGCATTCGTGGTTATATGGGAGAATTCTAGGAAGACAAGGAAGGGGCGGGAAGAGGTTAGACTCGGAACAGGTATGTCGTGCAGGCCGACATTACGAGCGAAAATCCCAGAGAATTCCAGGAATAGCGAGTCGGCATTCCGTGATGCCAGTCACCCGAGCCATACGAAGGCGATGGAACGAGATGGAAATTGTGCTTCTTGGACAAAGCCAGACCCCGGGAAGCGTACGGACGTCGGTGATGCAGATGGACTGGGCGCTGTCTGGGCTCTNCAGTGGTGATATGGGGTGGAATGNGAGNAGATTCATGTGAGGATAGGAACAATCCTAACCATGATGGTGGTCAGCGAATTCATGAGGTCCAGCTCTCACCTCAGAAGGCCCTATCACGGCGCAGCATCATTTCTGTGCGCATTGATGACTGTGCTGGGGAACTGTCCTGTACGTAAATTTCCGGAATGCGAGCTTTTGACNACTTTTGCTTTTCCCTGGCGGAGAGGGNGCTCGATGCAAACAGCAAAGGTTCACAAACCAAAGTGCTGGGCCCTTGGAGCTGAGGCCAAACAGGTTGTGTGGTTACTCGATTTCGTCACACCATACCTCATACCCACAAGGGCGAGGGGATCTCAGATCGCAGGCACAATACCTCCGTTCCGTCAGGTTCCACTAGACCGCAAACGGACGGCCACGATCGTGAGCTACCAGTGCGCCTCTGCGTCGTTCGAGCTCGGGTGAGCGTGCACTGCGAGCAGGTGGAAGAAACTGGATAGACTGACGTTGGAATATTGCTGTTATAGAAACCGACAGCGCGCCTTGAATGGAGGCCGTATGGGCGCTTCACAGAGAGCCCAGACAAAAGTCTGCCCAGTGGTACCACAGCAAGAGGCTCTCTAGGTCAAAGGGGCTTCAATAGAGACAATTCGTGATAGACTATACCCCAACTCTTGTATACGCTCAGTACAAGCTCTGGTAGACGGGAGGATGGTGGCCGAGGTCCCGGTGAGAAGCGGCCGAATTTGGAGCTTCATTTCCCACGCTGGCGTTGACCGCTCTTTTATCACCTTCTTGACTTCCCCTCCTTCTCGTCGTCCTCCACATCCCCCAGCACCCTCTCCTCGCCGTCCAAGACGTTCCCCTCGCCGCCAGGACGCCCTCCAAGGCGCGCTGTGTGCATACCCTCGGTACACGACGTTGGCGACCCCTGGATATGAGAACGTGGCTCAAATCATACGGGATTCAGAGCCGTCTTTGTCCATCCAAGCCCCACCGCCGTGTCCTATCTTCATAGCCCAAGTCCCAGTTTGCGACCTACAGTACCACCTAATATTGACATGTTGACAAAACCCTACGCAAGTAGTCCTTGGCCAAGCCAGACGCCTGCACCAGCACCACCTCCCCCAGACTCATACTTCTCAACCTCCGATGTGGAAGGAAGATCGGTGAAGAGGAGACGGGTCGGGAAAGGTGCTTCGGAGGCGAGGAAGGAGAGTTCGTTAGCGAAGCGACAGGTCATCGTCGACCAGGCAGCAATTAGTGCGTCATAAATGTCCTCTTCCCCTGTGTAGTCGACTGACCCTGGATGGTTACGGTGCAGACAAGGCTCTGACTGATTGCCAGTTCTTTTCCGGTAACGACGTAATTTCCTGCTACCCCACAAGCGGGTCGCATGTAGCCCAGCACGAGTGGGCTACCTTCGTATGTGCGTGCGCCATATCCCCACCCCGTCGCGAACCCGCCATTGACGGTTCTACGCAATTCAGGGAATTCTCGAAGACCGGAGCTAACTCAAATCAATCTCGTCGACATCTACCTGTTTCGCGGTGACTCCAGGCAGGAAGTTCTGAGCTTCAAAAACCAGCCAAACCCTTCGAACCAGGCGGGCTTTGTGAGGGCCCAAGTAGACGATAGATGGTTTGGAGATGATGGGCTGAGGTGGACGGAAGGCAGTGGAAACAGGAGTTATCCTTTCTATTGGGTCATCATTCGAAGTGATAAAACGCTCAATGGCGACGAGATTCCGCAACCCATCTTCACCGCCGTCCGTACGTGTTACAGCCGCGTATTATCTCCTCCCGAGTACTCACCATCTCTATAGAGACCACCGTCGCAGATGTTGTTGCAGCGGCTTCTTCCTCGTCGGCAGCAGCAGCAGCAGCGTCCTCCAGTTCCGCCGCATCAGCTTCCTCCGCCCTCGCGTCCCTATCATCCCTCTCCGCCATTTCGTCATCAATCGTCACAACAATCAACGGCACTCCCACCACCCTCAGGCCCTCGTCAACTGGCAATGTTCAACCTTTCAGCACAGACGACGACCCGTTCCCGCGCTGGGCAATAGCTGTAATTGTCATCTTGGGCTTCTTCGCCATCGCCGCGACGGTCGCTTTGATCTTCCTCATCATCCGCCGCGTACGGCGGAGGAACCAAGCCGAACTCGAATCCAACCGTAATTCGATGAATTCAGCCTCACCCATGATGGCCAATGTCCAACAAGACTCGCCGCTTCTTGGTCCAACCGTGCTTCCAGCTGTTGCACAACGTCCGGCCTCACTTCGCCGTAATGACAGCCACGGAGGTCCCAGTGCTCAACAATCTGATGTTCTTCATGATGGTGCATCAGGTATCTCTGGAGAAGGCGGACCGTTCAGCGGTGCGGACGCGGCCATCATGGCGGATGCCTTCAGGAAAATGCTTCGTAAACCAGACTTTGCAGCAATTGGGGAGGGAGACAGCCCAGAATCGCAAGCCGAGGCTGGTGGTCCGCCAACGGGTCAAGAGGTGCTGAATCGGGAGCTCGCAGAGGAAGGCAGAGACCTTCGAAGCGTCGCCTCGTCGAGAGGTGTTACGGTGGAATCGCATAGCCTTCACGGAGAAGATCCGCATCAGCGGTAGCGCTTCTCCTTACTTTCATTCGTTCCCTATCCTCTTCTCACCGCTTTCTGAGGTATCTTATTGTCACTTTCCACCCTTCGGCGAATTTTCGTATCCCTTATCTCTCTTCACTGTTGACCCATTGCACATTCATCTTAGGTTATCACACCATCCCCTTCTCCCGCACTTCATGGACTTTCTTGCAATTCCCCTACACTTCATCGCGTTCGCGATTGCGACGCTTCCACTCTTTCAGCTGTCTTGAAAACTATCTAGTTTTTATTGCCTTGGACTCTTGGACCGTTTTTACCCGTTTGATTTCGATACCAGCTGCATTTTTTTTCTCAGCACTTTTGCCCCCTTCGCGTAGTGTACGTTGTCTCTCCCTTCCACATCCTCTCTTCGGTCGATTCTTACCCATGTCCCTTCGCTTTCGCCTCTCCCCCGCCTTCCCTCCGCTTCTTGACACCCACTTTTCCTAATTTCCCCAACTGCCAGGTGGAAGGGCAGGCAGGCCCGAGCTTCTGACCAAGACAGGCAAACCTGTGCGCTGATCTTTGGTCGGCGCTCAGCTTCGCGAAAACTGGCTTCCGGTGCAGTCGTGCGCTTGGCTGCCGAGCCCGCCCATCCAGGGTTTCCTCTTCCCCATAAATGCCATATCCCGTACCTCAACACCGTTTATCCAAGTATGCTACATACGTACATACCATACCGTGTGAGGACCACCTAACGCCAAGTACGACCGAATGACGACGAAGAACGACCGCGCTATCGCGACCGACGCTAACCGACTGCAACCAAACCCCCGACAACACGCACGCTCCAACAGGCCCTCTCGTTCGTGGATGACGGAACGCACTCTATCCCACCTCCCTTTCTATTTATTCCACTCCACCTCGAACCATTTTTCAATCACCAACAAGGCAAACTTATTTTTATTCTCTTCTCTTTCTTCGCTGTTTTTTCGTTGGCATTATCTTCCCTTCTCCCCTTGTCCAGTGCACATTCACAACCCTGCCCTCAGACCTTCCTCGCACATTTATCCCCCGCTGTATGGACAAGGACAGCTTTCTGCTCGCCTTATACAACCCGCATCCTTATACAGAGTATGTCCGTGCGTTTCTCCTACTCCTGCCAACTCGAGTCGGTGAAGGGACCGTGACAGTGAAGGGTACGTCAGCTCGCTGATGTTCTGTGTCTCGGCGCTTCTTCCTCCTTCTCGTCCCCGTCGCTCCTTATCTTTTCTGTTCGTCGTCTCTCTTTTTGGGCTTTTTAGTTCCGGTTTTCGCTCTCATATCCACTCTTCTACTCAGCTGAACCCTCCGTCTATGAGACTTTTCGTTACTTATTGTTTTGTACTTCACATACCCTTTCACCGTCTCCCATAAGCTACTGTAACAGCCGGTTTTGATAATGTCATGGGCATCTTTTCCAATTTCAGCTTCCACTTTTCGTTCACTGTTCTTTCCCCTGGTACTTTTGCACTCTTCACACATACTCTCTCTGGGAGACACGCATATCCGCGAGCCGAAGAGAAGAGAATGCTCGAGAAGCTTAACGGCAGAAGAAGCTTCAAGAAACTCCCGGGATACAGCTACGAGAGTCGGGGATGACATTGTGGTTAGACCGCTTGCCTGTCTCTGGGTTGAGGGTTGGCGAGGCTGATCGGGTTTAGCACAGAGTGAGCCTCGTTTCGAGTAACCTTTCAGCTTTGATTGTCCGTCCCGCTCCTCGTGTGCTAAACTTTTGCTGTGTAGATGTGCTCGTACGCTAGAGTTGGATGTCCCGTCCGCTTCTGCGACGCATGGCTTACCCCGAGTCCCTTCCTGCAGCTGCCTTCGTCCGCCGTGTGGTTCACCGGGGGTCGCTGAGATTAATTGACTGAAAATCGTGGAATATTGGGCCCCTGCGAAGTGGATGACACTATCTGCATCCCTTGCATTCCGGACGTCAATACCGCACGAAATTATGACAGTGTATGAATCGGCGTTGGACGGCCAGCCTGGTCCATTTGACCCTTGACCTTGGGAACGTTGTTTAATTGTTCTGCGTCATCGAGAGCCTTATCCGGGGACGGGGTGGACCTCGTGCGTTTAATTTCCGAGCCAGGGGAAGGGCGTGGCTAATGAGGCAAGGTAATGGGACAGATGGAATGGACGATAGGTCAGTGCAGAGTGCGTCGTGTAACTCGTGTTTGATATGGACGTCCTCCGTATTGGTTTTGTATGGTATCAGCCGAGGCAGTGGGGCTAGATTCAAGGGAGGTGCATGTTATTCATATCAACGCTTCCAAGACGTCATTTCAAGTTGGGGTTACAGATAAGAGCGATAGTTATTGGGGGAGATTACCAGCCCCGTTCGTATGTGAAGCAGTGAGGCCTAGTCGGGTTCAAGCGACACGTCCTTTCGTTTCGCGAACGTTGATATTTGGTTCGAGCGATGGAACCCATAGTGAATTGTGGGTCCGCGCTTGTCCCAAACTTCGACGATCGGGCCAGAATTTCGTACCGACGATTTGCAGGGCCAGCCTCTTGTCAGAGCCACCACTGCCCCCTAGACTCTGTCAAGATTAGGGTGATGGAGGTAGAAGAGTGGATTTACGGACGGCTAGCTAACAATATGAATTACTCGAGTATCAGACCAACTAAAGGAACAGCACCTGGAGGTGCCCGATTCTCCCCCGAGTAATTCGTCTAGGCTCAGCACTCCTAATCCAGCCGCAGTTCCTTATCTCCTGCAGTGAGTCTAGGTCTTACGCATGAAGCAAATTCGAGTTGGCGTACTAAGAAATGAATGCGACAGCATGAGTAGACGATGCAAACGACGCTTTGTCATGAAGGATGGAACCTTAGAACTTCTTCCTTCGATCAATTCAAGAGGATCGGAGGCCTCCAAGCATCTTCGAAGCCAGACGGGACTTATCTACTGCCCTTCCTATGGCAACCGCCAGAATCGCGGAAACGAAGAGGGTGGCGGCAATCGCGAAGACGAGTACGAACGGGAGAACGCGAGGGCGCAGCATCCTCGGAAGGCTGGGGTCTTCTCCTTCCCCTCGCTACGACCTTCCGCTTCTCTATATAATCCCCAGTGGTGTGGAAACCATGAGCAGGCCGCCCGTTTTCAAGGCGGCATGAGGCTATAGATGCCGATCGTGCGGGCGCTAATTGATGGGCGCTTGTGCTTCTGGGTTTCCAACGCCATATGGGAACAAGTTACAGGTGATGCATCAGCTTGGTCTGTCGTGGGGCAGCGCGTGAATTGAATTACGTTGCGGACGAGCGCTTGTAGGGTAAGGCACCCACCTTCACCTACCTGGCTAGGCGCGAGGTGCTTGGCAAGGTGATGGGTGCTTTGCAGGGCGAGAGGGATGAAGCAGCGTATAATTCGACAAAACGAATCCGAGCACAGCGAACAACGCAAATTCTGATGGTAAGGAGAAGGAAGAGAGCCAAAGAGAATCATCGACCCTACGCAGGGCCTATGTAAAAGGTTTTGAATGGTATGGGCAGCGATTGCAATGTTCGAAAGCAAGTGTAAACCGATAACAGGGATCTAACGGCGGAATACCTCTGTGAGGCACCAGAAAGAGCGGATGAGAGAAAGACGGATAGGGGATCTGGTTTCATAAGGGAGAAGCGGCAAAAGGATGGATATAGGGGGTATACCTGGGTGAATCCAATATATATAATGTATCCAAAGGGGTCCGACAATTCAACGAGGTGAACTAGGGCGATACGTAGGAGAGACAGGAACCGCAGATGGGGAACAGGAGAGATACTGACAGAAAGTGTCCACAAGATTGGGGGGGAAATGGGAGAAGCGACAGATGTAGTTATAGGCCGATGGCGCGCTGGGTTGGCTAACGAAGCGAATCGCACATTCGGCTGGGTCCTGGGATGGGCATCATCGTCTCCCTGCCCCTATTCGTGCTTGCCATCACCCCATAACCAGCCTCCCTGCTGGCCAGGGTCATATTCGCCTTGAAAGAAGCCAGTCCCTTCGCTGTAGGGAGTGGAAGGAGATAAGCTGGGCAGACCACTGGTTTGCTGTGGCAGTCCCGTACTAGCTGAGGCATCGCGATCCGACAAAGTTACCATGGGCATCCGTGGAAATGCCCCGCTCAAGCCATGAGATAGTGTCCAATTCGGAGGCAGCAGGCTTGGGCCCGGAGTGCGATCTTCCATCTGCTGGTGCGAGTGCATATGATGACTTCTATAGGCGCTGGGAGTGGGATGAATGCTTGGGATTGAAGTACTTTGATCGCCGTGAAAGTGGCCTTGAGGCATGGTGCTATGCATGTATGATCCTTGGGCACTGGACTCCACTTCTGGCAGAAAGTAGTCCGCAGTCCGCTCTGGAAAATATGTCTCGGTGTAGTCGAAATAGCTCTGGCCAGGGAACATTGCGTCGTAGTTGGGGTCCGTAGCCAGGTGGTTACTCTCATGAACTTGATGGGGCGTCCCAGAGCGATGGGATGTCGTAGAGGTGGGCGGCATGAACGACTCTTGCGCATATTCCACGTAGTGAGGCTGAGCAAGCCCGGATCCGTGGGCATCAGTATGATGACTAGGGCCGGCAGCACCGTATGCCCTATCCGAGCCGCAGAATGCTCGAGGAATATCCAGACCACCATCAAGCTCAAGCCGAGGTGTCGCGGCGGGAGTGTGGTACACGGAGGACGACGATGGGACGGAGCTGCCGGACCTGTGGTAGGAGGGAGAGCCGAGATCACTCCCGGAACCCCCGAATCCGATGGTGCTGTAGTCCGCCCAGAATTGCTGTTGACCTGAAGGCGTGCACTGTCCTCCGAAGTAGGGGGTGTGCAGGGAAGTGTCGAGAGCGGGTACCGGAGATGGACTAGGGACATCATGACCTTGAACCGGAAAGGGAAGTCCCGCCGCAGCTTGTGGATGTGGGGGGCCAGGAGCGGAAGAACGATGGGTGCTTCGAAGCGCCGAATCGACATTCACTATAAAGGGTCGTAGCCTGTCAGCGAGACCGATCCCCTGCACAAATCGAGGTCTCTCACTATCTTTCCCGAGGAATCCAGGCTCACTCCCTGCACTAGGAACAGAAGCCTTTGTTGTGCGGCGGCCGACGCGTCCAGATGAAACGGGGTCCTTCCTCGAGCGAGATTTACGTGAGGCACGACCACCAGCAACCTGTTGAGACAGACTGGGTTTTGAAGAGGTGGAAGGAGGGATGTAGAGCGCAAATCGAACGTCTTGTGATGTGCCACCAGTGGAAGACCCCTGTGCGTTGTCTGGCACATTGTAGCGACTCTTGGCTCGACGCTGTTCGAAAGGATCCGGTGCAGTTTCGTTCAGCTCCGTTGCTTTGCGTTGGCCATAAATCCCGATCTGTTTCTTCAGCTCCTTCCGTTCGCCTTTGGGGGCGTTATTCAATTGTTCCATCGCATTCGCTGCCTCACCAGAAGGACTGTGTTCCCGAATGTACTTTTCAGCGGCTGATAGGACTGTGTCAGAGCGGAAGGAGCTATACATCCCAGACCCCCAGTTTGTTTGGCGGATTGCGTCCGCGCAGCGACTGATCGCTGAGCAGCAGCCCTCAATGACCCGATGAGCAGGCCATTTTTCCATCTCGGTGTGACCAAGAGGAAAGCGCAAGGTTTCTTGAGGTTTCGAGGTTTTCTCTCGTATAGGGAAGAAGAGGATGAGCAAGAGGGGGAGTAGGAGGAGAACGGGGCATTTTTCCTCAGAGGTTTGAC
>JANDKE010000728.1:0-20830 GCA_027627275.1 Coprinellus aureogranulatus | reverse complement strand
ACGCTCACCCCCAGCCCTGGCTTGCTCGTCGGTCGCTCACGATCGAGGGGAACAGGGGACGGGACGGGAGGGACAGGGGGACAAGGGACGAGGGGGAAGGGACAGGGGGAAGGGAGCGGACGGACGGAGGTCTCGGACTCGGAGGAACACACCCCCGTCGAACAACACATTGTTGCTTCCGTCTGCCGGCCCAAAGCCAAGCTTGCATTCCACCTCTCCCTCTCCCCTCCCTTCCCTTCCCTTCCCTCTCCCTCCCATCCTCACGTCATCTTTGTCGATTCGCCGCCCATATCGCAATCGCACTGCCCCCCTGCTCGTCGTGCCCGCTCTGGGTTTCCAAATGTGGAAGTGGGCGTCGGGAGTTGCCTTTTCCCGAATCCCGACTCGCGTACCACGTGCCTGACAGGCTGCGATATCGATTCTATCGGACCCGCAAGTCGACCTGATCCGGATTCCACAGTCAGCCAGTCCTTCCTCTCTTCCCTCCCTCATCGATTCATCCTACGTTCCCCGTCGAAGTTCCCCGTCGAAGAGCTTGAAGGTAGGCGAGACCGGCAAAGCATTGACCTTTTCAGTCGGAGCTTCAACAATTCCAGTGGAGTCCAGGCCGAACAGCGTCATCGTCCAGGCTCTGCAAATTCTCTCCACGACGACCAAGGACGTCTCCCTTCCCCCGCCGCCTTCGCCTCCCCTTTTTCCAGTGGAAAGATCTTGCACCTCTACAACCAGCCTCTTTCCGCCTCTGTTGGACGCCCAACAGCCCGACAACAGCCTCTATGTAGCCGCACAACGGTTCCACTGGCAGGCCGACGATTTTCTTCCTAGCCGTGGATATCTCGTACTCCTTCCGTCTTCTGTATTCCTCTCCCATGAGCCATCTGCGACATCCTCAACGCTCGAACTAGCCTCCCACCTCCCCTTTCCCGCCCTTCCACCCTCCTTCCCTCCAACGCAGACAGTAGCAGAGTAGACGCACCTCTTATCTTCAAACCCGCTTTCTCCTTTCATGATAGGCACGAGCTCACACATGGCAAGGTGGCTGGGAACTCGATCGACTCCTAGTCGATGGACCCAGATTTTCAAGTAGCAATCGCCGCTTGTCAGACGGTGCGGCTGCCACTCTATGTTTTGCCTAGTCCCTCGCATCTTGCTTCCAGTGTATTTATCGTCGACCGGAAGAGAGATAAAGTCCTCGCGAGAGAGCGTATTGAAGGAGTCCAGGCTGCCGATTATATGTCAAACGGCCAGAAGCTGACCCCAGTAGACTTCTCTCTAACAGGCCCACAGAGACTGGCCGGTAGCCTCCTCGGCCAGAAGTGCATAGTAACGTCGTAGATGAAGGTTGGAAAGAAAGAGGCTTCCTGACACTGCCTCGCAGTGCATTGGCATCACGGATCATGATGGGCGCCTAATTAAAGGACGCATCCATCACCGGAACCATGAACTGCGGGCACCGGTCATGTGCATCCCAAAGCCCGAGTCCATCGGTAGCCACTGTATTCCCTCTCCCCGTTTCATTTGGTTGGAGATCTCTCATTAGTCGTGCGCGGTTTACCTGATCGTACCGGATTAACTTCCCCTCGACCACGTCGGCGCCGAGCAGTATACCGGTTTCAACAGGAAATCGCGAGGCACACTGCATTTTGCTTGGTCAACCGCAACTTTCTCGAGAATCGGTCAACACTCCGCCCACAACCCTCATGCTACTAATATGCGCTCTTCGAAGTCCTCATTGCTGGCCTTAAGGTGCCGCTATCTGTTGGCTATCTGCGTATACTACGATCTTGAGTATATAGGAATTTTCGAGCATTTCGACGATCCCTGCTTCCATTCTGGTTGTAACTCACCCCCGAAGCTTGAATGTGGGCCCCAGAAGCACCGGGCGTTGCTTGCAGATACCAAGACCGCGCCCACCCTCGGGCAAATCAATTTTGAACCGATATCTCCATCTGAAAGACCCACAGGCTACGGCACTATAAAGCCTTCTTCCTTCCAGTTTCATCTGCGTACATCCCCGAACACCCGCCATCAGAGCACCGCGACACAACACTCCTTCAACACCGACGTTACTGGCAAACTCTGAGATGCGGTTAGACTGTACTCGGGCTCTTACGGTTCTTTCCATCATGTCGACGACGCTGGCTGCGACATACAGGCAACATAAAGAGATCACTGGCGAAGAATACCTAGAGAATGGGTTTACGGTGGAGGCAATGCCGGACCCTACGCACGGCAGAGTGTACGTTCTTTCCCTTGAATCCTCCACACGCGGGGGATACTGTATTGACTCGAGCTTTGATCCAAAGGCACTATGTGAACAAAGCAACGGCCGAACGCTACAACCTCACATACGCGACGAAAGACAGATTCTTCCTCAAAGCAGATTCGGAGAGCGCAGTCAAGCCTGGCGAGCCGGGACGTGCGTCCGTACGAATGAAATCTGTCGATGAGTACACACGACACGTCGCAGTGTGAGTACCTCTCGTTCCGTTCGACCTTCGAACACTGATTGGTTGGTCGGTAGGTTTGATGTACGGCATATGCCTACAGGATGCGGGTAAGCTTGTCTCGGGGCTTGCGCTCATCCTTCCCGATGACACCGGTGACCGTAGGACATGGCCTGCAATCTGGGAAGTGGGCGATAACTGGCCTCATGGTGGTGAAATCGATATCCTCGAGGGTGTGAACGACGTAGGACCGAACGCAGCCACCCTGCACACTGGCGCGAGTTAGTCTCCCCCTCTTCCGCAGCCCCTTCATCCGCGATACTGACATGAAGCACACAAATAGACTGCGTCATGTCGAAGAACCGGAAGGGACAAAGAGGGTGAGCGCCTTTGCTTCGCACTAATGCAATCCGAATCGGCTGCTTACCTTTAGCTTAGAGTGCAAGTCAAAGAGAACTGCGATGTCAAGGCCGATAGCAATACGGGGTGTTCAGTCCGGCTTGACGGCGCACCCAACAGCTACGGCAAAGAATTCAACAAGGCTGGAGGAGGCTTCTACGCGGTCGAGCGCGCCTCAAATCATATCAAGGTCTGGTTTTGGTCTCGCGACGCTGAAAATATCCCCGCAGCTGTGAAGAACGGTGCAAAGACAGTCGATCCTGACACATGGGTAAGTCATGGCCAGGAGGATGTACTGGAGTACTCTGACCCTTTACAATGTTTCGTGTTGCAGGGACAGCCAGATGCCTACTTCCCTGGAGGCGAGAATTGCGACATCAACGCGAAGTTCGGGCCACAGAACATTATCATCAACCTCACCTTCTGTACGTATCCAACCCGTCCTTCGTCTTGTTATTATCTTGAAATACTGATTATATGGCGGTACATCTTGCAGGCGGCGATTGGGCCGGTGGTGCAACGTACTCAAGAGCCGGTTGCCCCGGAAAGTGCAACGACTATGTCGACAAGAATCCCGACAAGTTCAAGGAAGCATACTTCGAGCTCGGAAGTCTACGGACGTACATCCCATAGTCGAGCACGTACCTATTGCTGTAGAGGATCGTCTTATATTATTCTTCACTCATTATGGGCTGTGATTCTGATTTCGACGCTACGGAATCCCGCCAGTAAGGTCGTTTGGTACAGCATTGACAAAAGAACATACATGGACAGCACCCAGTCTTTCAGTAACTGTACGCACGCTCAAAGTCCAAGCACAATCACGTCCTTCGCAGCCGACACCTCCCATTGCAACGTCAAATCGACCTTACCCTGCGGCTCCAACGCACACACCCACTGAACCTTTCCATCCTTCCCTAGATGCTCCCCACCTCCCTCCTCTCCCTCCTTCCCACCCGAGGAAGAAGAGTACCACTGCGCCACAACGCCTTCCGCGACCTTCACCTGAGGCTTCGCCCCAGCCACTTTGGTCGCAAAATCTTTGATGGACGACGAACTTGGGGATGTAGCGCCCTTCGAGGCGGATGTGGAAGTGGGTGAAGGAAGGGCAGGCGAAATGAGCTTGACGGTGATTTGGGAGTCTTGAGAGACTGGAATACGCGCGAGGATCTCGAGGTTGTCGATTGCGGTGGGCTTGGAGTTGTACACGGAGATGCGTTGAGTGTACGATGTGGAGGACGTCTTCGTGAGTATGCCCGAGGTGGACGACTTCTTGATTTGCGGCGGGAAGGTGACCCGGATCGAAGGATCGAGGCTGAGCCGGGGTAAGCGTGATAACGAGGCAAGTTAAATGTAATGGCGTACCCAAGTGGACATGTAAAGCTTTCCTGTGGACTGACGAGGGGAACGGATGACTTCGAAATGAAGGATCCGTCCACGTACACGCTGGAGGTTCCAGCGAGGAGGGTATACTCCGAGGTATTCGTGATGAATGTCTGGTTGATCCCTTAAGATGAATCCATGATTTCTGAAAGAGAAAGGAACTGACCGTAAGATGCACCCTTGTATGAACACTTGGTGCAGTAACCCAGGACAACTTCGCCTCGGGCTTCAGACTGACGATGGTGACATTGTGGGCTACACCATCCGACGGAATGCTGATCAACCCAGGAACCCTGAACGTCGCGTTGACATTGCCCAAAGACGTAACAGGAGCTACCGCAGACACCATCGGGGCGGGGAGGGGAGGTGGTGGAAGCGAGCGCGGGGCGCGTCGTCAAACAACCCAAAGCCCATATCGTCGTCGCTTTCCTCAGCTTCCTCCTCGACGGTTCCGCTAGACTTGCTCCGGCTGAAGAAGCTCCCGGGTGCTAAGGCCTTGGAGCGCCTCTTCGATGTGTTTGCAACTGGTGGTGGGGGCTTATAGGCTGAAAGGGTCCAAGTGTTGACGGTGGGGAGACTAAGCCCAAATGTGGGCGTTGCGGTCTCGAGGGTGACGGGGACATTGGTCCAATCCTAACCTTAGTTGAGCGGAGGTGACTTGAATGAGTGGTGAATGGGCGTACCTCTCCCGTATTCTGCGAGATAGCAGCTTTGTATACGATCTCCACCGGTGTCTCCTTTGATTCGGTATTGGCGCGGACATCGTACAGTGCGCTCCAGCTGGCCCCGGTTACAGCTACAACAACCCTCAAAACATGAGCTGGTGAAGTAGATAGACGATAAGCAGCCAACGCACCATACTTGAGAAGAAGCTCAACCTCCGCCTCCGCCTCTGCAAAGACACCAACAGTCGCCTTCATCAGCCTCTGCTTGTCCACAACCACAGAATCTGCCAGTCGAGAACGCTCCTCCTCGATCTTTGCCTCGACCTTATTAAGCTCCCTTCGCAGTTCCATTGACTTCCGGTCATACTTCTCTGCTGCGGCGTTGTAGTCGTCAACGAGCGGGAGAACGTTGGACGAGACATCGTCGGATTTGGGTGCTGTCTCCGTACGCGACTCGAGGTAGCGGTCGAGGCCAGCGAGGGTCTTCTTGCACCTGTTGAGAGAGAGCTTGATCTCTTCTTTCTCCTCTTCGAGCTCTTCAAGCTTGGGTGAAGTCGTGGGCGCGACCGGAACGACCTCGCGGGACACTGTGACGTCCTGAATCGTCGCATTTCCTCGTCCTTCTACCCTACACGATCCATTAGCCCTATACATGTCTCGCAGACGCGTATTGGCTCGACGTACCGAACTGAACTCTGATCCAACACGTTGGGCAGCCCAAAGATCGAGACCTGGTTCTGCCCAGACGCGACCGTGAAGGTATACGCACGCGACACGTCCGCCCTGTTCGCGTAGAGGCTGATAGAGACGATCTTGCCATCGTCTACCTCCTGACCTTGACCCAACCTGACTTCGTTGATAGGGTAAACCGGTGGCTGCTGGAGCGTCATTTCGTCGACGAGTCTGGGTTCTGGTTCAATGAAGGAGAAGAGTGGGAGTTGCGGTGGTATGTCGCCCTTTATATAACCTCCCCCTCCCGGAAAGCTGTAAAATACACTTGATCGCCTGTCGGGATGAGATTGACATGGGACTAGTCGTCCTGACTCCCCAGCAACGCCGAGCGGTCCCGCAATCCAGTTTTGAAGAACAACTGGAACGCTGAAAGGGATTCAGGTGCTCAGGAGAGGTTGGACGGGGCTCGACGAGGAAATGGATTTGTGGACCTCATTGCCCAGCGATACATGGTCATGGTGGCGGGAGGGAAAGAAAGAAGAGCCTTCAAGGGACAGGGCAACGCGCATGCGACAAGCTATAGCTGTATGGGCTACATAAAAGTGCCTTCCTATATCCGATATGGTGTAACGGCTAACATTACCGCCTTTCACGCGGTAGCTCGGGGTTCGATTCCCCGTATCGGAATCCATCTTTTTCTTTCGCTCTCTAGGGTATGACATGGTCCGCTTGGTGGTAGGTACTATATGTAGCATGCCTTTTGGAGATTCAACGAGATCCAACTGTTTTACGAGGTGACCGTGCTGTAGGCGCACCCATCCTAGCGGTATGTTCCTCTACAGGGCGAGGCCGTTGAAACTGGACACATACCAGCGCGTCGACATTCCCCTGCGTCGCTATAATGTAATTGGAAGGTTGTTGTTGAAGGTCTACCCGAGAGTTCCGAATGATACTACCACCCCTTGTTATGTACAATTTATACGATTATAGCAGAGGCAGTCATCGCGCCATGATCATGTCTAAACGTCACGGCGAGTTAGGTTCCTTCGTAGGTCTTCGACGATAAAGAAGACTCGCCCTATTGAAACGCGGATGGCATCCGAGGGTTGTACCCCAAGTGAAGTCCCTTATCTCTAGCCCAACGACACATCGAGCAGTGAAGAACTTGATAATCCGATGCAAGTACGCGCGATCGTTGTCGTGTTCTGTATTGATTTCTTCGTAATCGGGATGAATTGGGTCTTCGTACTGCGCGGCGTCGTAGACCGCTTTTACTCGAGCGAGAAAGACGATGTGGCTGGGACTGTCATGCGGATTGAAGCCGGGGTCCCAATGCTCTGCCACAGTGGTGCTTTGTCAGTCACATATCCAATAACGCAAAGAAAGAGGTGTTGCGTACCTTGGATCTTAGGGGCGGCCATCCTCTGCTGTAGGTTTAGCACGTTCGCCTTCCAGTCAGAGTACGCTGCGACACTGTCCAGCTCGCAGTAGCTATACTCCCTCATAACCCGCTTGTAGGACGATATTTGTTGCATCATGTCGTTGAATTCGGGGACGGTCATCTTGTAGCCGCTATAGATGTGGTCGAGGTTCCTGGACGGAGGCATGTCGTTGGTAGAGAATGAAGTCCTGAAGGGTGGAAAGTCACAGAAGGCGGGCTAAGGCGAGTAGCAAGTTGAAGCCAAGGCGGCTCTTATACCATTGCGAGAGAAACAATAGGATGTGGCACGACGTTAGTTCTCTTTGTATGTCCGCGAGTGGCTCTGCGCTCCCTTTGCGGCTTTGTTAGAACTTACCTGTAGCACGGGCCATCGACCACGTTTGCAAAATCAACAAGTTTCCTCTATTAACTGGTAGAGCTCAGCATGGCGCAGCGGATATGAAGGACCAAAGCATCGTGGTCATCGGACTACGGCCTACGTTGATTTCCGAGTGCTACTCGAATTGGGCTGACAGATATCGCAGCTCAATAGTGGACTGCCCATCGCCCGAAATTTCTCGCCAAACTCTTCCCAGCTGAGGGTTGACAACCTAGAGACACCCATCTGCTCGAACTCGTGAACACACCAATTGAGCACCTTCGCTTCGGCTATAACCCCCCTTCTCCAGCGGATGCATGCAGGATGGCAACCGAAAGATTCGGAACTTGACTCTGCCAAGGAGCACTGCAGTTTGAATGAGTGTCAGCCCCAATAAGAAAGCACAGACATACAAAGTCAAACTCACAAACTCATGATGAATTCCACAGCATATACCCCCAAGGTAGCGGAAGAGTGTGTTATCTGCAGCCAAGACGACACGCACGTACTTAGTATCTGTTGTCAAGAAGTGGCGAGTCCACCAAGCCACATCGCATGACGCAAGTTCTTCCTTGGACGTCGCAGTCAAGGACCCGAGAAATGGGGTAATGAGCGTTCGAGTCAATGGGTCACTATACGGACCCCACTCCCAGAATACAGCCAAAGGGGCCAAGGCCAGGAAATGGACGACAAACAGCGCAAGATCATCTCTTGAAGAGTTGGCAAATTTGGTGTTTGCGGCTAATGTCATCAGGTTTCGCTGTCAGCAAGTGCCCCAAGCACAGGGAATATATAGTACGCACTTTTGAAGACAGTGACGCATCGCTCTGCGGCGAAGGATTTCCACACCGATTCATCGACGTAGAGATCCCCGCAACGCACATCCGAGGAGAGGAAGTCAAGTAAAGACTTGTGGTAAGTCGTAATAGGTAAGGCATGCTCATCGGGAAGTGGGATGGATAACAAGGAAATGAGAGGCATCAGAATGTAGTTAAATTCTCCTTCTGTGTCCTCAAGAAAGTGTCGCCAGAGGAACCCAGGTGCAGGTCTACGGCTACCACCAGCCCTACGTGAACGGTAGAAGGTGATGCACCGTACCCACTTCACAGCCAAGAGAGGNTCCGGGCTTCGATTGAAGATGTGCGAATACAAGGCATCAACGATGGCGAATGGATTCTTNCGGCTAGCGTCGTNCCATTTCACGCGCATAACACTGGCATCCTCCAGTTGTNGACGAGGCAGNCCCGATTCGACATAGCGAATGATTGTGGCGGGGACTATGAANTGTCCAGAAGACATATCCACAACCTGATCTATAACTTTTTGACCAGGCCATGACGGGTCGNTAATACCAGATCGACGTCGTACTCCAGCGAACCTCGACTTCAGGAAGCGTTCGACGTCTGCATCAGGTTTGTACCTTGAGTCAAGGAATAGCTCCACTGTCGATGCCCGAGCGGTGGTGGCGAAAAACTCGGTNATGACCTCCTCGGGACGGCTGGCAACAAAGATGCGAAACGGAAAAGAGGGACTGTTGGCGAGAGCNAGAAGNACCTGGAGGATTTCNAGCTGGTCATCGTTATCGGTNCGTGCNAGCTCTTCTCTTGCGAGGTCGTGGTGCNGCACAACCTGAACCTCATCCAAGCCGTCGAGGATNATTCCTCTGGGCCAAGCGGATATCGNACACCGAGATTGNGCCTCACGGAGAGGCTCGATGAGAAGACACTGGGCCTGTTCCGCCAGACGCTTTNTGAAAATCGCTGGGTTGCTCTCGATCGANAGTAGTAGCTGCGCCTTGTATTCGTGAAGTGCTGCGTTCCCGGCCAAGTGACTGGCTATCGTCGTCACGACGCATCGTTTCCAGCGTCTATCTGCCGAGCCGGAGAATGAGGAGAAGAAGAAGCTCGCAGCTAGGAGACCCCGTCCCTTGCATGTCTCCGCCACGGATCCTGCGATCGCAGTCTTCCCAGAACCCGCAGGTCCGCCTAGCCACATGATTTTCTTCGACGGTTGTCCCTCATTNCCATACGTGATGAAGGTGACGATGTCGTCCTGGACTGCCTCCCGGGTCTCCGGAGCGCATCTCGGCGCGTCGCAGCGTTCTTCAGAGTCATGNGCTGCGCCATGGGATATGTACGGTTCGAGGTCTATTGTTTGGGTTAGCAATGACTGTCCCATTTGCAAAACTGACAGACNTACATTCAAAGACGGTCTTCGAGGACNAGAAATTCTGGCTTCTGTTGTCTATACTCAGGTTTGAGATGCTGAAGTCGTGNGCATGTGANAAGTGATTGGTGCCAANGGTTGAGGGCANAACCTGCGGCTTTGGCTGGATCGTCGGCGTTGGGCTCGAAAGGAGGGGACTTGGTAGTGGGCTGCAAGCCCGAGCCGAGGGGTGAAGTGCCGGCTGAGGATTTGCGTCCATCTCGCGACGCTCAAAGACGCCTGGAGGGGTCGGCACTTCATGGAATCGCCAAACTGTTCCGCTGGCTGGGGTTTGGTGTCGGTTGCGTGGGATGCTAGTATTGTGGGCGCGGTTTGCTGTGGCACCGATATAGGAGACGGTCCTTTCGCAGTACGGCGATTCGACGTGGGTTCACACTCCTCCTCCAGGCCAACTCCCTGCCCGAAATCTGCCTTATCTTCCTCCCTACGCACCAACTGCGGCTGGTCGGCACCGGTTTTCCCGCTGAAGATAGCCTTCACCTTGCGCTTGAAGCGACGGAAGAAGGGCATTGACGGCGTCACGGCGAGAAGAGGGACTAGAGAACGAGTGAGATTGGGGATGTCAGTGATGGATTGTGGACGAGGGTAGACGCTGGCGACGGAATGAACCACACAGCTACCTCATGTCCGCTGTCAACAGCTAGATTGGTCCCGTATCACACCGATCTGGGAGAGGCAGTGCAATTGGACGGATAGGCGCCCAGGTCTACTATCGTTCACAGGACAATGAGATTACCGGTCAATGAGAATGTCACAGCCCTGTCACACCACGCATAAGGGAATCTCATCAGGGGTTTGGGATTCCGAGCTGATGCCTCCACTGTAGAGACTGATGGGTGTGACAGTCCTCTCCTGCCGATGGACGGCAAGCGTGACAACCCCTCGAAAACCTATCCCCTACTTCTCCTCCGATTCTCCCCAGATAAAGAGCAATTTTGAGGTTTACAGAGTCATTATAGACGGTATGTCAATTCCCACAGCAACCCATTTAGTGGAAGGTGCTGAACTAGGAAGATTCTCATTCAGTGCAAATTCAGTGGTGATCTCATTGACCTGTGAACGATAGTACCCCAAGAGAGCCGCAGGATGACTTGATTCTTCCAAGGTTTCCATTGAATGATCAGGGCGTAAACAGTACTTGACCAGAAAATTTGTCGAGTTCCGCGTCCACGTTTCGCACTTCATCAGCCCCGAGATCGGGTACAAAGCATTGAGAAGTCGGCAGGAGGACAGAGATACTTACGCCGGTTGGAAAAATAGTCTTGGAACAGTCACCGTGTCTGACGCTGCACTAGGCTCAGAGGTGCAAGAGGTGATGGTGGTGAAAAAGATAGCCTGATGATCAATGCGACGCCTCGTGAACGCAGTACGGCGCGGCGATACCCCCCATGCTACTTATACTCCGGCATCATGCTTGGACGACACGCTTTGCTGAGGCAAGAGATACCACAAGTGTGACATATTATGGCGAGGTGAATGGGATGAAATTCAGATGAAGTCGCTATCGAGCATTAGTAGAAGTGGATTGACAGACACTACAATTGACGGGGCCATCTCTCATCTTTTTGAATTTCTCCCCAAACCCCTTCCAAGTCAGGCTTCGCAACTGACCAGGCTCCAGCTGCTCAAACTCGTGAACACACCAATTCAATGCTCGAGCTTCGGCTGAAACCCCCTTCCTCCAGTGGGTGCAGGCCGGATGGCAACCCGATTCAGACTCGCACTGTCGGATGCACCAAGCGTTAGAACCTACACAACCAGCATCTTTGGTACTCACAAGGGTTTTGTGCAGCGCACAGCAGATGCCTCCCAGGTACAGGGATAATGTTTTGGCGCGGATCATTATACTATCCACTTCTTGACGACTTGCCGTCAAAAGCCGTTGTGTCCACCAAGCTACGTCGCAGGTTTTGAGTTGCAACGAGCTGGGCACTGAGATCGAATGATGTAGGAATGGGGTGAATGAATGTAAAGGGTTGATGTCGTTGGGAAAGCTTGAGGGGAGAACAAGGGGGCATAACTTTAGAAACGTTGAAATAAACTGTTCCGAGCTGTATTCCGCAGAAAGAGGAACATTAGGCCCCTTGTCTGGAACAAACTATCAGTTTGTCATAGGAAGAGATGGTTGATGAAGAACGCACTCTTAAGAACAAGAACACATCTATCCGCGGCATATGACTCCCAAATATCTGCCTCCATAAAGAGCTCCCCAGAGCGAGCTCTCGACGACAGAAAGTCGGTCAATGATTTGTGGTAGAGTGTGATAGGCGACTTCCGTCGTCCATCCGGTGGTGGGATGGATATGAGGGAGATAAGCGGCATCAACAGGTAATTGAACTCTCCTTCTGTGTCTTCGAGAAGATGCTTCCAAAAGATCGCTGGGACAGGAGCGCCGCCACCACCAGCCTCGCGGGCATGGAAAAACGTGATGCATTGCACCCATTTTACAGCCATGAGAGGTTCGGGGCTACGGTTGAGGATGTGCCTGTACAGGGCATCGACAATGGTGAATGGATTTTTCCTGCCAACATCATCCCATTGCACACGCATGACATCCTCCAGCTGGCGACGAGGTAGGCCCGACTCAACGTAACGAACAATCGTGGCGGGGACGATAAACTGTCCCGAGGACATATCCACGATTCGGGTGATTGCCTCTTCGCCTGGCCACGACGGATCTGAGATATCAGAACGACGTCGCACATCCGCGAACCTTGACTGCAGGAATCGTTGGACATCTGTGTCAGGTTCGTACTTCGAGTCGAGGAAGAGTGAGACAGTGGAAGCCTGGGCACCGCCGTGAAAGAAATTGGTGATTACCTCCTCCGGTCGACTGGCAACGAATATGCGAAATGGGAAGGCAGGGCTTTCGGCGAGGGCGAGAAGTACCTCGAGGATTTCGACTTGTTCGTCTCCATCCGTCCGAGAAAGGCCTCCACTTCACGACTTGGACTTCATCCAGACCGTCGAGGATGATTCCCTTTGGCCACGTCAACCGGTTTTCCCCATCAGGGATCCCTTGGAAGGGACCGAGGAGGAGGCACTTCGCTTGCTCCTTCAACCGCTTGCGGAAGATGTCCGGATAGCGCTCGAGCGACGCAAGGAGATGGGCCTTGTACTCCTGCAGGCAGTCGTGTTGCGTGAGGTGGTGTGCGAGGGTTGCAACTACGTAACGCTTCGAAAACCTATCCTCAGACCCCGCGAATGACGAGAAGAAGAAACTTGCGGCCAACAGGCCCTGTTCCTTGCACGTCTCGGCTACTGATCCCGCGATCGCTGTCTTCCCTGAGCCGGCAGGCCCGCCCAACCACATAACCTTCTTCGACAGCTGACCTCCATCTCCGTGAGCGATGAAACTCACAATATCTTTTTGAACGGCTTCCCTTGTCTCCGAGGCGCACTTCGGCGCATCGCAGCGTTCATCCGAGTCGTGGGCCGCACCATGCGAGATGTAGCGTTCGAGGTCTGCACATTTATGTTAGCAAGCAATGGGAAGGAAAACATGCAACCTCACATTCGAAGACGGTCTTAGTAGGCACTGAGTTATGACTGTTGTTATTGATGCTCAGTTTTGAGATGCTGAAGTCGCGCGCATTTGAGAAATGGCTGACGCCGCCGAGCGCTGTAACCCGATGGGAATCATGGGATTTGATTAATCATCTCCCCGTTACACGACGATTTTTCAATTAAGCAGCCAGCGCTTAATTAACCTGTTTAAACGTTTCGAGGCTGGAGAAAGCGATAGACAGGAATAAGTATGCCCTCGTCATCGTGACCGTTTAAACAGGTGCTTGGATTCTGTTTAATTACTGGAATCTGAGGGGCATTGGTCACGAATTTAATCATTTGGATACACAAGGCTCCTCTAATCAAAGATCTGGATGTAAATATCACTTGTACAGACCAACGGGATTGAACAACAGAACATGGGGTGCGAAACGAAAAATGAAAGGGGACGACCCCTGTCGGAACATTTAATCGTTGATTAAATCGGAGCCCGAACGCCCTGCTCGCGCATCAGGCATCCCAGCGTCCCACATGGAGGAGGTCGTCAAATCTCTAAGTCCCCTCCTTCTGCTCTTCGGACAGAGGGAAGGAGGGGAAAGAGAGAGTGGGCGCCGCTCAGCAATGTGCGCTTCATATTTAACCTCGCCTACCGCTTGGCAGCGCGTGTCATGCTTGGTTTTATTTGCCGGCATTCAACAAACACTTCTCGTGACTCCCTGGCGCGACGCGTTTATTTGCATCAACCAAACATGGCGGATGGCATATAAGCCCCACGCATTTCGCTCAGGCCTCCATCCCTTCTCTCCCTCCGACCACCACCACCGGACTTGGTGTTTTCGGGGCCTAGAAGTGGGTGCGAACGACTTTGCCATCGTCGCAGCTTGGGTTCGGGGGTTAATCAGGGGTTCCGAACTCTGTTTAAACAGGCCCACCTACATACCTTTTTAGACTAGCTCACTCCTGTGTGCCACCAGGGCACTCCTCTCTTCGTTCATTCTCTTCGTGCAGGCGTCTCCCACTTTTTTAATCAGGTAGCCTACCTGATTAAATAGTGATTTGTTATCGCTCGCACTGGGTCTGTTTCTGTTTGCTTATAATTAGTTTCGCATCTAATCGTAGGGAGCTCATAGAGCCCAGGGCTGCTGTTTAAACAGCTAGAACTTATTTCAGAGTCTCAGCTCACCCTATTTAAATAGATATCACTCAATTTAATAGTCCTGCGCCAGTACCTCTATGGCCGTTCTGTTTAATCAGTCCGTTGGTCGATTAAATATCCCTCGCACCGCCTGGACAGCGTGTTCAGATGCAGACAGTGTTTAATCATTGCACGAGTTCCGTTTAAACGTCTACAACGCGCTCATACCCGCGGTGCGCCAGGAACTGTTTAAACAGGTTTAATTAAGCGCTGGCTGCTTAAACGAAAAATCGTCGTATAACGGGGCGATGATTAATCAAATGCCATCGTGCTTTTGCCGAGCGTCGCGGCAGGGGTTAATTGCGGGACCTGGAGTTGGTTCCGAGAGGAAGGCGGCGGCGGGGAAATCAAAGGGTTGAAAGTAAGAAGAGGCGAGGGGGCTGCATGAACCAAAGCTGGAGAGGGAGTTGAAGAGTTAGGAATGTCGGCATTCGGGGTAGGGATCAGGGCGATCCCGCTCGTTCCGTTCTGGTTTCTAGTATGATAGTCCTTTCCATCCGCTGGTGCGTCTGTGGGCTTAGTGAATAAGGATTTGACCCTGCGCCGGAATTGACGCATCCATGGCATCGTAGCTGGTAGAGCCCAGGTAATGCGTTCGTAGACGCCTGGCGTCGAATAGTCCGGCGCTGGAGGTGGTGTCGTGGAAGCAAGGTTATCATGAGTGGGGCAGTGCAAGCGTCGGACGTCCGCTGTCCCTGAACAGCAAACCGGACACGTGTTTGCCTCCTGTTGCCCGTCAACGCCCAACATAGCTTCCCGTCGCCCGCATAGGCCCCGATCATGGGCACTAACTCACTGTCCACAGTGTTTCATGACTTGAATGAAACGTGGAACCAAAGATAGGCCGAATCCAGCTTGCATCGATGAAGCAGAGTGTGTGGACGTGATTTAAGGTTCGCCGAAGAAGGCTCATCATGTTTGGATTGCCTTGGCTTCGGTGACGTAGGACCGCATATATCGCGGGGATGGAGGCAGGTTCAACAGGAGAGGGCTGATCTGGGCTGATCCACTGTGAGGAATCCCACCAAAGCAGACGGAGTAGCAACAGCGGACAGCGATAGGCCTCAAAGGAACCAGAGAGCATTCTGAGAGAAGCGAATCCAGGAAGTGCATACCCAGGTAGGAGCAGAACACCAAATAGAGTCTTTTAGCAGCATGAGTGGGCAGAACAGCATGTCTCTTTAAACTTGTCAAGGAGACTAGTATTGAGCAACGGTGGCCTAGCCAGCGAGTGTATCATCCTTTTCTTCAAGCTGACGTTTCCGTTTTGTAGAAGGTGGGAGAGCTCGACATGTCAAGCGCCAGGTTGGATCGCGAAAAGAAGAACCTCGAGTTGCAGGGTCAGTTTACATGATATGTTGGTTCGTTAGGGTGCTGGAGAGCAAGTGGAGAGCTGCCGTTCTGTCGAAGGTCGATTGTAACGACTTGACTTGATCGTCGCTCCAAGCTAGAGACGCCTGTGTTTCTATCTTATCCATCACTGGCGTTGGGCATGGCGGGTTCGTCGCGGTAGTAGTCGAGGAAACGATACCACGGCGGTGCCAACTGAGAAATTTTGGCGGCAAGGGCGTGGGAATAGTGCAGCGCTCCGCTCGGCATATTCCGTGAACGCCTGCGGTCGACGGCGCCTCGCGTTTGGCGCCCTTCCTGACCATAACGACGACCTCCCGAGTGTTCCAGGCGCACGCTTCAAATGCTCTATGGGAGTCAGCTTAAGCTCATGGTTTGAACTTTACACGGAATCCGTGGCTCAATTCGCCGGACGCCATATATCTCTTGTGTATCTCGACCTAGCGTCAACCTCGCAATGATCGGCATCGCCTTCCCTTACGCAGATAAACTCTTTCTCTTTCACCTTTTTTGACCTCAATACCCGACTCTCCTTGACTGCTTCTCTGTATCCAATATCATAGCCTTCGCGACGAGCTCGAGCCAGGTATATTGATAGTGTGACGGGCATCAAGGTAAGGTTTCCGTGAACCGCGGCCCGAAGAGACGCGGTAGTGATGCAGTAGGTAGGAGACGTAGGGTATACACATACGTGACGCGAGACTAGTACCCGCGCTGATGTATGAGCTCATGGCATATCCATGTTCCGTCTTGGGCCATACAAGGGCCATACATAATGACATACTCGTTCCACCTGGACTCAGCTCGACGCTGATCTGCACCGGCTTATCCACCATTCTGCTCCCCCGTGGTAGACACCGCGTTATCCCTCTTCCCGAGCTTCTCCTGGAACTGGCCTTTGGTGAGATCCGAAAGCTGGGAAATATCCATCGTCTCTAAATCATTAGCCGGCCATCCGAGCACTCGCGCCTCTTTCAGAATTTCCGTCCTCCAGTGAGTACAAGCTGGGTGGCAGGGAGAGTCGGGGGAGCTTGTATCGCACTATGAAGAGAACCAGTCAATAATGGTGATTGCATAGCGTCACTTTCAATTCACTCACAAGAGCCGAGTGTATCATGCAGTAGATAGCCCCAATATAACGCATCGCACTACGGTCCTTTCGGTCATACCAAAGCGCGGTCGCAATATCGGAGGGTTCCGTTAGGAAACGACATGTCCACCAGGCCGAATTGCAGGACAAAAGTTCAGTCTTTGACTCCGGGGATAAGTGGACAACAAAGTTGCAGAACTCGCTTAACTTTTGCCCCTCCATTCCGAAATACGAAGGAATGACCAGGGGGCATAGGGACAGAAACAAGACTACGAACTTGCTCACGTCATATTCCGGGGGGAGCGACACCGTAGGTCCCTTGTCTAAAGTGATGAAGACCTATGCTGAGCGATGATACCACAAGTGGAGGAAAAGGTGACGCACTTTTGAGAACCTTGACGCAACGACCTGCGGCGAAAGACGTCCAGGCTTCTTCACCGACGTAAAGCTTCCCAGATCGCACCTCCGACGACAGGAAGTCCGTCAGAGATTTGTGGTATAATACGATTGGGGTGGTCGTATCTTCTGGCGACGGGATGGAGAAAAGAGACGTAAGAGGCATCAGAATGTGATAAAATTCGCCTTCCGAATCCTCCAAGAAGTGTCGCCAGAAGAATGCGGAGGCAGGCCGTCGTTTTCCACCAATCTGGCGCTCGTCGAAAGAGGAAAAGCACCCGATCCAGTTCACGGCCATGTGAGGATCAGGACTTCGGTTGAGGATGTGTGCGTATAGGGCGTCAACGATTGCGAAGGGCGACTTCTCAGTGACCTCCCACTCCACACGCAAGACATCCTCCAAGTGGCGCATAGGAGGTCCAACAGAGATGAACCGAATGATGGTGGCGGGTACGACGAACTGCCCAGAGGACATCTCGACGATTCGATCAACCACCTTCTTTTTGGGCCAGGATGCATTGGAGATTCCATATCTACGGCGGATCTCCGCAAATTTCGACCATAGAAACCGTTCGATGTCGGCGTCAGGGTCGTACTTCGCATCCAGGAATAAAGAGACTGTGGAAGAGGCTGCAGTGGTGGCGAAGAATTCCGTTATTACACGCTCTGGGCGGCTGGCGACGAAGATGCGGAAGGGAAAGGCGGGGCTGTTGGCAAGTGTGATGAGAACGTTGAGGATTTCAAGCTGGTCATCTTCGTCAGTCCGCGGATCTCCTTTTGTGGCGTCATGGTACTGCTCCGCCTGCACCTCGTCCAAGCCGTCAATTAGGACACCCTTCGGCCAAGTGGAGGTGTCACAATGGCCTTGAATCGCTCTAAGGGGACCAAGAATGAGACACTGGGCTTGGTCCATAAGTCGCTTGCGGAATATTCTTGGGTTCCTCTCGATGGCGAGTAACAGTTGCGCCTGGTATTGATGGAGGGCGTCATGCTCAGCCAAATGGTTTGCGAGAGTGGGGACGACAAAGCGCTTCAAACGCCTATCCGCCGAACCAGAGAAGGACGAGAAGAAGAAAGTTGCTGCGGTGAGCCCTCGTTTCTCGCACGTCTCCGCAACGGACCCAGCAATGGCCGTCTTCCCAGATCCCGCTGGACCCCCGAGCCACATGATCTTCTTCGATGACTGTCCTTCGTCTCCGTGGGCGATGAAGCTGACGATGTCCTCCTGAACTGCTTCCCTCGTCTCTGAGGCGCACTTTGGAGCGTCACAGCGCTCATCGGAATCGTGGGCAGCACCATGTGAGATGTGGGGCTCTAAATCTGTCGCATTCGGGTGAGTAGCTGCGAGGAGATATGTATTAACAGTTTACATTCAAAGACGGTCTTCGGGTAAGCGAAGTTCTGGCTCCTGTTATCTATACTCAGGTTGGAGATGTTGAAGTCGTGTGCGTGTGGAAAGTGGTTGGTCCCCAGGAGTGCAGGAGGGGTGGAAGGGGGAACTTGAAGCTGCCCCTGGTATGAATGAGTTGGGATTGAAAGCGAAGGGCTGGACAAAGGACTGGTTCCAGGAGTTGTGGGCCAGGAGGGTGGAGACGAAGGCCCTTGGTGTGGTAGCTCCTGGGCTGTTGCGTCGACCTCACGATGCTCGATGATATCTGGGGGAGGAGTGACCCTATGACTCTCGTCGGTTCGTTCTGCAAGTCGGTTTGCTGGTTCTACCGTAAAGGGGGTAGACGTAGTTGCAGCATCCGCGCTTGGTCCGGGTATGGGTATCGAGGCCTCTGCAGAATGTTTATCTGAAGTAGGGGCCAATCCTCCACCAGTTCCCTCGCTACACTCTGCTTGATCATCGCCTCCCCGAACCACGAGAGGGCGCTCTCTCCCAGGCTCTCCTCTGAAGAATTCCTTCACTTTGCGGCCGAATCGATGAAACGACGGCATCATATGCTTGTCGGATAGCGAGGAGAAGAGGGACTGGCGAAATCAAAGTGGACAGTGGTGGTAAGTGGTCAACGCCGGCGAGAGAAAGACAGTGTCGAAGTCTGCGCTCCGCACCCGTATTAACTCCTCACATCCGCCTCATGTTCGCCGTTGACAACCGAATTAGGGCCCTCTATCAGATCCGGGGAGAGGCAGTGCCTTCAGACAGATAGGCGCCCATGGCATGGGCCGACAAAACCTCCCTATCGAAAGCGTATCGATAGTATCGATACGCTGCCATCCGCGAGATCCATCGGAGGAGCACTATGTATCTCGGTTAAATCCTCACTTCCGGGCCTCCTTCGGAGTAGATTTCCCTTCAACCGTAGATTTCCAACCTGGCAGATGTCACAGAGTTGGACTGACCCATCGGGCTGCACGCTCATCTTCTGAAATGTCTCGAAGAAGGTTCTTTCCGATACGCGCGACAGTATATCGAGGTTCACTCCCGACTCGGGGAATATCGCTCCTAGATTGGCCCCGCTCCCGCTCACAAACGGGTTACGGGATGACGCCCACTTGTTCCAGCCGATGGGCGCATCAACCAAGCATTCGAGCTCGGTTCAGTATCCCTTGTCTCTAGCGTAAGCATGCTAGATGACAATGATGTCTCCCACGGCACTGCGTGAGTTGAACAGAATAAATCACGGCACGCAAGGAAGAGCCTGCGAGAATCTCTTTTTTCCAGTGGACGCACACCGGATGACAACGAAACCTCGGTGGCCTACGGGAGAGGCGAAATTACAAGCATCTGGTAATAATGCACGTTGGCAGTCTATCTGAAACTGATTCTCTATTGAAATATCGTCAAGGGCAACCGCTCTTGAATGGGCTGCCCTTTGGCCATGAACCGGTGACCTGGCAGATGTCACAGCGCCGCCCATCCCTCTGACGTCCCACCCTACAGAGATTCAACCGAAGTTGCAAGTTGAAGTAGGGAATACGTGACAGTTGATGGAGGTCCACGCCTGTTTCAGAGCATATCCTTCCCAGTTCGACTTCGCTCTTGCTCGACAACTGATCGACGCCCTCCTGTGTCCATTGATGCACACACCAGCCAAGCGATATAGCTTCAGTGAGTATGGATTTTCTCCAACGGAGGCATGCTGGATGACAGTGATTCCCAGGTGGACACTGATGCAGGAGTGAGAACTATTTGCGAGAGTCGCATAATCTAGGAGGTAGACACTCACGATGCTAGAGTGGATTGTGCAATAGACAACGCCGAGCAGGGGAGCTATCGTAAGGCCCTCGCCAAGTACATTTCCGCTGAATGCATCTACCCCTGTGAGCCAAAAATGTGCCCACCATCTCGCATCGCATGACGCGAGCTCCTCTCTGGATTGTTTACTCAAGCATTTGAGGAAAGGTGGTCTTCTATCCAATATTGGGGGGTCCGCTCGGTGAGAAAGACTTCCTAGTGGAATGTTGAGACCGCGTAGGGAGAGGAAAGTTTCCAAAAATGGTCTCAATTCCGCTGGTGAAAGGCGGGTCGCTTGCGGCCCTTGGTCTGTCGAATCCAAATACGGCATGAGTTACACAGTAGCGGTGAACAGAGGGTGAAGACAAACGTTTAAGCACACAAACACATCTCTCACTAGCAAAGCGCTTGACGTCCTCGTTAGGAACAAAGAGGGCTCCGCAACGTGCGGTGTTATCCAGAAAGTCTCCCAGAGACTTGTGATAAAAGACAAAATAGGACGTAGTGTCGGTGGATGTGG
>JANDKE010000727.1:0-20832 GCA_027627275.1 Coprinellus aureogranulatus | reverse complement strand
GCGGTGCCGTCGAAGCGGCTTTGGTCTGGCTCCTCGTCACCCGAGCTCCTGAGTCAGCCGAAGCTATTACATCCTCCGGTAAACGTGAAGTTGAGCCCTGTGAAGGACACTCGACATCTTCGCCTTCATTTACTTCTGGCGCCAGCACCGCGACCCCTTCGAGCGGTTGTGCAATACGAAAGGCGGTGTTGTGAGAGTTTGAGATGGGATTTGGCGTGTTCTTAGCGGACCGCTTCTTCGTAGATCGAGACCTCTTCTCTGCCTCCCTCCTTGTCTCCACTGTGTTGATTGCATCCGTCGCGAGGATGAAGGCACGGAACCCATCTCCAAGCTCGGAAGTGGCCGCCTCGAGGAGCAAAATCGTAGCCTCAGTTGCATCCTCAATTTCGCGAGCGCATGCCATCGAGCATTGATGAAGAGTAATCTTGAAACTAGCTTGCACAGAGACTCCGGTAGCAAGCCATGGAAGGCCGGAATCGCACACTGTGGTCGTCAGCCAAATACATGGGGAGAGTGGTGTGGCTTACCTGAAGGAGGTCCTCATAATCCCGGGCAGCACGCCTTTTCAGCTCTGAAACATTGGACGAGAACTTGCGGATTGTCTGATTGAAAGTCGGGATTGAGCGATACCTATGCGGTGGTCAGAGGCACTTTCACACCACTGGCTGGAATATCACCTTTCATCAAGGCGATGCACGAGAACTGAGCCTGGCGCTAACGCGTCGAGGACGCGTATCAGGTGCAAGAACAACGCTTTGAAGACGCCGATTTCATATTCGTGTAAGATGTCCACCACGAGTGCCGAGTAGATGTCGAACCCCGTCGCAAAAAAGACGTTTGGAGAACGCATTCTAAGTATACGTCAGCAGGAATGAACAAGCACCCAATCTTATTGTTCTACGCACAACGATCGGAACGTTGGAGTTGGAGAGGACCCTTTGTATCGGCTTGCCGCTGACTGCATTGCCTGACCGAATGACTTCCCTCGCTTGGGAAACGCTTTCTTGACGAGAGATGCTGTCCAAGCGCGGATTGGACTTCCTGAATTCCATATCTTCTGCAGTACCCATTTGATCGAGATTTTTCTTCTGAATAAGGCAGCGAACGCATGGGCAGTCTCCACGATTCTTGATAGTGGCAATCAGCACTCTACTCAAGATGTCAGGTTTTCAGTAAAGCCTCGAGTAGGGGTGAGTGTGAGGGCTTACCGTTCCGGGTAATCGGAAGAATATGTCAAGATTCGAATGAAAAAACGTCTTTTCACACCGTCGCTGCACTGGATGACGATACCTTCCACGATCGCTTTCAGAAGCTCGTCGTCAAGGATTATGATCCACTGTTCATGGAAACATTCGCGATTGAGGTAGGCCATCAGGTTTGGCGGAACCCTTCCTCCAGTTCTTCCCGTGATATAGTCCTTGAAACCGTCGGAGATCTGCAAGGAAGGAAGGTAAACTGGTTCCTATAGGTCGCATGTGTAATGGAAATACTCACCGAATCGAAATAAGCAACGTGGTAGCATGCAGGAGCAGCTCCTTTTCCTCGTTGATGCTTACTCTCATTGCCGAAAGCCATGTACAGTGGCCACAGCTTCGAAGAGGAGAAAGTGGACAAATGTGTCGCATCCGACCAAAAGGAAAGGCCAACAACCACTCTCGGAAGGGCGCAATCCTTGATTTCCGGTGGTGGGTTATTTCTGATTTCCCTTTGCGCTTCCAGAAACACGTCCGAGTTGTATGCCTCAGATAGCACCCGGAACTCGGGGGACCCTTCCCCTTCATCGGGTGTCCACAGGAGTTCATGGCCGTCGAAATGGAAAATTGGGACTCATGAGCGCTACGGATCTTCTCCTCGACAATGGCAACAATACTTCTGTGATGCAGTGTACCGGCTACGTGAGCTTCCACACCTCGACCTTGTGGCATGCGGTTGTGGATGGGTACCTCGATCGTGACCTCCGTCGTCTTCCAACCGGAATCGTCGATCCACTGCGATTTATCTGGGTGGACGTCTTCTTTGTTTTTCCCGAGCCTTTGGAACACGCCGGTCCACTTGGTGTCCCTGATCTCGTCCAGAGAAAACGTCGGGCTGGTCAAGATCTTGACCAGAGCCCTGAAGTCCTTCAGCGACTTTTGGCTTCCCTGGCCGTAGAACCATTGACCAAGCTCAAAAGAGGAGATGTTTGGGAAAGGCGCAATCAAATCAGCGTCCTCCGCTGGAATCAAGTCCCCTTTACCGTTGCCGCGCGCCTTTCCTTGAGTTTGCTTCCCGTCTATGCTATCCGAACTCTTCTGCGCATCGTTAGAAGCCCCTGGATCCATTTCCACCTTCCCCGGCTCTGCCGAACGCTTCTCGACATTGTCGATGGTTTCTGCATCCCTTCCCACATCCTCCGGCTTCGTCGATTCGTTCCCTTCGACATCTTCCCCTTCTCGGTGATTGGGGGAGTCATAGAGGTCGAGAGAACCGAGGGCGTTGTCAGGGTCTCTTGCTGGCGGCTGATCTCCATCGTAACGTTTCTTGAGGCGGAATGAATGCAGGTAGGTCGAGGTAAAGCCATTCGTGGAAAGGGATNNAGGTNNANANCAGGGTCTTCTCTTGTGTGTTATTTGGACTGATAGCTGCTTCATGTCCGCATCGGGAGTCCCGAGACCCAAAGGTGAGTGCAGGGAGGGGCGTTTCGGATACGTCGGTAGGTAGAACCCCTTTGTCCGAGCTCTGGGCTACGACGATCGTGAGTTGAGAACATTGAAAATTTGCGACGACCGCCTCACCAGAGCTTGGTAATTCAGCGTCGGTAGCGCGCACGCCGTAATTTAGGGCGGAATCGCCATTGGAGGCACCCACCACCTCAGCGGCTCTTCCTGCCGCCTGCCCAGAGGAACCCTGTCACATGATCGTTATTGAGCTCCAGATCCCGGCCTGCAACAGATGCGCCATTGAGCTTACACTTTTCTCGGTGGAATCATCCCCACTTTGAGGGACATGAGATTCTGCGAAGGTAGGAGGGTCGTCCGACGCGGTACGCATTCTCTTCTTGGCGCGTTCAAGCTCTTCTACTTGCTTCCTGAGTTGCTTGAGATTTTCCTTGGTTCGGGGACATGCATTCTTCTGGTGCTTCACTAGAAGGTGAGGCGCTCCGAAAGAGGCGCTACAAGCACCACAAACATTGCCACTGGAGAGGGACGAACACGACCGTTTCAGATTGTTTCGGACAATGTCGGACATAAAGGTCGTGAGGATGAGGGAAATTCGAAGTGAGTAAAGACAGGAAAGACCCCCGGGGTCTGCAACACTCTGAAATACGGATAAGCGATCCAAATGCAATTGAGAGAGAGAGAGAGTCAGGCGTGTGCACTGCCACAACAGCAGGGTGTGTGTACCGCTATTGAACACCCAAGCCATCAGCGCTCAGCGCTCAGCCCCTGATCCGGAACTTTGTTAATTGGCGCGCGTCTAGGTCAGTGCGGGACGCCGATCTCGCGCTGATCACAGTCAAACATTTTCATGTTATGCCAATTAAAGGGTTGAAGGACGTAAGGTAACAATAGCGAAACATGCACAAGCTGGGAAGAGACCACGGCAATATCTATAGAGGGAGCAGATTGCGAAAAGAATGGTGAGAGCTAGGGCGAAAACGAGAGGCTACTAAGCATATCTTTCGTAGAGGGGCATGAAAGTCTTGGCCTGGGAAGAAAAGCCAATGTCAGTGCCTTCGGGAAGCGCTGCATAAAGGTGATAAATCTCCAGCTCTGAATTTCTCAGCTTGCCGATATAGTCGCCCACCCTGAACTTCTCCTCCTGCAACTCGACAAGCGCAGTGAAGTGGTCTGACTCCAGAGCCTCGCAACACTCTCCAAACTCAACCAGATCCCCCCTAAGTGCCTCGAAATCTCGGACGATACCGCTCGCGTTCTGCCGAAGTGCACGAATGAGGCTTTCCAATTCATCGATGCGATGTTCCAACTTGTTTGTCCGGGAGCTGATTCGCTTGACTTTGTCGCCGACTAGCTCGATGCCAGAGCGCCCGGCTGAAACGATTCCTTCCGCGATGGAGGGGCCAGCGCGAGGGGCTTGCGATCCCGAAGTTCCTATTATTGGATCTTCCTCGTGGATGACTCCAAGGCTCGAATCCCCCAGAGCCGCTAAGGGTACTGCTAGGCGATGATAAAAGCAACATTGGTCAGGCGCGAACACTTCTCACAGGGTTAGAACGTACTCCGCTCTTTGCTACTGGTCGTGGATTCCACTGGCAGACTGCCGAAGCCAATAGGAGAGTTGGAGGTCCAATTGGACGTGCGACCGTTTCGTCGAGAAGGCGTTGAATGGGGACGCCTGGCAGAGTTGGGGGTCCTACTAGTGACCAAGCCACTTCGTCCAGGGGTCGAGGTGATTGACCGGTTGTGGACGTGTGCAGCAACCACGAGAGGGGATGATGATATCGTCATTGCGAATGGCGCTTGGTCGAGTGGCTTGAGGTGATTTGTTGAGAGAAGGAAAGCTGGGTAGGATGACTCTCCAGCACCGCGATGGCGAGGCTTTTAACTCTTGTGGAAGTTCACGTTATTTCTGTCGGGAATATGCCGCAATTGACCACCGGCGTTTTCGCCGCCATTCCTATACAAAATTATCTTCGTGTCCGATGACATGAGAAATAGAGCGAAGAGTACGTTCTCGTCAGCACAGTGCTTCTGCCTCACGTAAAGCACCCGGAGCGAGCAATTGCGCCAATCCTTCTGTAATTATTGAGATTGTTAGCGCCGCTCCTTGACGACATCATCATCAGCGTCGGGATCCCATGAATGGCCGGCGGTGTCGAGTCGGTGCTGTGCTCACCCCGACGCCGATATGGGTCAATCCGGTTCTTGCCAGAGGGACATCCACCCAGAAACGAGGCCAAGAGCGTGCGGGAGCGAGCAAAACGTGATTCAACACCACATGCCTTACGTTTCACCCCTGATACCACCCACGACCTCCGAATACCTACTAGGGTTCGGCTTTTGGGAAGACCGGGACTTCCTCACTTAGTATCACAACATGCGCAAGGCAACATCAACACACTAGAATTCTACAACGACTGCGACAACTCGAAACATCTGTCCATCAACCGAATCTCCGGGAACACCAAGGGTCTGCTTCACGCCGCCTCCTCTCACCTCCCCAAGATTCGCAGGAGCCGTCCACACCTCGCAGTACACATCATGCCTCCCCTGTGGATGGTTAACGAATCTCCCCTGGGCGTATAACCCCACCGTACGCATCGAGTGCTTCGCGGGATCAACATCGATATTGGGTACTTGAACTCTACTGCCAGAGTCATAGTTGGGAACCACGACTGGCCGTTGGGCAGCCCGCCACGGTCAGAGTCGGTGGGGAGGAGGATGATAGTGTTGAGGAACATGTCGGCGAGGAAGGGGATGTAGGCGTTCGACAGCCTTTCTGTGGGTGTGTCGAATTGGAGGTAACTGCCCCATTCGAGGCCGTCTCCGCCTATTCTCTCTACACAGTCGCTGCCTGGAGATGGAGCTTGCCGTGAAGGGTGGTCGGGTTGGTTCTTTGCTAGGATGGCGGAATCGTAGGACCAGCTGATGTGATTCCCGAAAGTCCACAGGGAGCCCTGTCGTGCGTTGGCTTTGCACTCGGAGGGGTGCATGTGAAGGGGGTGGTGGTGCAACGACTCGCACGGTAAATGGTGCGCGCGCGTGGTATGCGTGGGTGGCGTGGCGTCCGCGACGGGGGAGGAGGATTAAGGGAAGGGGAGGTATAGGTCGGGGAGAAGGGGGAAACGCGGAGGCGACGATGGGCGGCGCAGATAGGGAGATACGGGTAAAGGTGGACTAGGATTATACATATTAAGACTTCCAGATAATTTCTTCCAAACTCGACCAACTTCACAGTTATGTTCGGCTGGGATTCCTCGCGAGGGTTTGGCCCACCCGCTGCGCCTGGATGGAGCTGAAGCGCTGGAGCTCCTCGGGCTTGATGTGTACAGATTGGCGTCCGAAGCCGACCTTGCGAGCGGCGCGCTTGATGAAGGAGACACGGTTGGAGTAGAGGGACTCGTGAAGGGAGGCGGCGCGGGAGGTAGTGCGGGTGAGGGGGACACCGTTCTGGGCGACTTCGCGGTGGAGCTTCTCCTCGTGACGCTTGCGCAGGTACTTGATGACGGTAGCCTTCATCGCGAACTTGATCCAGTCAAGAGGAATGAACCAGACGATGTTCTGTGGGTGAAGAGTAAGATTATGAAAGAGACGAAGAAAAGAGATGTGGACGTACCCAGACCCAAACAATACCAATCCAGCCTCCAGAGATACCCTGCACCTTGGAGAAGCCCCAGTCACCGTAAGCCGCGATGATGGACGAGACGAGCTGAGCCAAGCAGAAGGCGAAGAAGAGAGCAAAGGAAGGCCTCTCCATGAAGAAGAATCCGTGCGAACGGGTGACGAAGATGAGTGCCTGCGAGATGATAGCGACCTGGAGGTAGATAACCATGTGTAGTTGACGATCGTCGGAGCGGACGGGGAAGGGAGTCTCGAGCTCGACGCCGAACTTGCGCTGGAAGAAGTCGGTCTCCTTGATGATGCAGACGAGGGCGACGGTGGAGGCGGTGAGGTAGATACCGTAGGCGATGGCGTAGGCAAAGATCTCGGCCAAGTCCCAAGAGTCGGGTGACATCGAGGGCAAGACACGATCAACGGAGAGGGTCATGATGGTACCGTCGTTGAGCAGGGCGATAACAAGGATCATGAAGGGAGGGAAGTCAATCCTGTAGGCGAAGGCGAGGATGGCGAAGCAGACGACGATACGGATGGTGACGGCGCAAGCATAGATGGAGTAGTTACGCATACGCTGGAAGATGATACGAGACTGGCGGATGGCGTGGACGATGGTGGAGAGACCAGGCTCAGTCAAGACGATATCCGCAGCACCACGGGCAGCATCGGTAGCACCCTCGACGGCAATACCGACGTTGGCACGGGAAAGGGCAGGGGCGTCGTTGGCACCGTCACCAGTCATAGCGCAAAGGTGGCCAAGACCCTGGAGACGCTTGACGATCTCGTACTTGTGCTCGGGGAAGACTCCAGCGAAACCGTCGGCGTCCATGATCATGTGGTCGAGGTTGACGTGCTTGGAACCAGGGGCGGGTCCGTCCTTGAGAACCTTGGCGGGGTACATGTGGTCACCCATACCGAGACGGCGGCCAGTCTCCTTCGCGATGGCAAGCTGATCACCAGTAACCATCTTGACCTTGACACCGAGAGCCTGAGCATCGTCGATGGTCTGCTTGGTATCGTCACGGGGAGGGTCGAAGATGGAGAGGAGACCGATGAGCTCGAATCCGTTACCCTCAGCCTCAAAGTCGTCACCCTCAACCTCCTCGTACGCAACAGCAAGGGCACGAAGACCACGGGAAGCGTACTCCTCGACGTCGGCCTCGAGACGGTTCTCAAGGTCCTCGGTCTTGTTACGGGTGCAGAGCTCGATGATGATACCAGTCATACCCTTGGTGACACGCTTGAGCTTGCCGGTAGCCTCCTCGCGGTAAGTGATCTCGGTACGCTTGTCGACGGGGTTGAAGGGCTTGAAGTCGAGGAGGGTGATACCAGCGCGAGCCTTGGAGGGGTCACCGAGGGCGGAGATGGTGGCGGTGTCGATGGCGTCCTGGTTCTCGGTACGGGAAGCGTAGGCGGCGAGAAGGATGACATCGTCAGCGGAGAAGGGGCCGTAGGTCTTGATGGTGTTGCGGTCGATGGTCAACTTGTTGGTGGTGAGGGTACCAGTCTTGTCGGAGCAAAGGATGGTGACACCAGCCAACTCCTCAATAGCGGTGATACGGGTGACGATGGCCTTGTACTTGGCGAGCTGCTGAGCACCGACAGCGAGGGTGACGGACAGGACAGTGGGCATGGCAATGGGGATACCACCGATCAAGAGGACGAGGATGTTGTCGAGACCGCGGCGGTACTGGTAGCGGAAGCCGGCGTACAAGCAGAAGATCTCGGCGAGGACGAAGATACCGATAGTGACCAAGCAGAAGGAACCAATCTGGGCAAGAATCTTCTGCAAGTGACCGGTAGAATCGTCATCCTGTCCGACAAGGGAGGCGGCACGACCGAAGAAGGTGTTGGCACCGGTGGCAATGACGACACCCTCAGCTTCACCCTGCTTGCAGGTGGAACCACTGGAATGACGGAAGTCAGCAAAAGGTCCGAGCGAGCACACAGGGGGAGGACATACGAGAAACACTGGTCACCGTTCTTCTTCGCGACGGGGAGTGATTCACCGGTGAGGGCGGCCTGGTCGATGGAGACGTTGATAGCCTCAGTGAGACGGCAGTCGGCGGGGACGATGTCACCAATCTTGAAGGCAATCATATCACCGGGGACGAGGATGGAGGACTCGATTTCCTGCCACTTGCTGTCACGCTTGACCTTGGCCTTGGGTGCGAGAGAGTCCATGAGGGCCTTGACGGCGTTACCGGCGTTGCGCTCTTCGTAGAAACCGATGGCGGAGTTGATGAACAGGAGGAGAACGATACCGACAAAATCGGGCCAATCCGGGGGCATGCCTTGACCGTTGGAGAGGGCGATGGCGACGAGGGCAGCAGCCTCCATGACCCAGGACAGGGGGTTCCACATGAACGAGAGGAACTGGAAAATTTGTCGGCGCGGGAATAATACGCGAGGATGGGCGAACGCACCTGAAGAATGGGGTTCTGCTCCTCGGATTCAAGCTTGTTGGGACCGAACAGCTCAAGACGACGCGCTGCCTCGGCGCTCGTCAGACCCTCCTCCGAGCACTGGAGGAGCTTGAAGACATCCTCGATAACGATAGTCTCGAGGTCGACCTTGTCCTTGTCGTAGAGGTCCTCAGCGGTGAGCTCGATCTGGAAGCGCAGCGTGAGTACACTGAGAGTCGCGCTGGGGGTCAGGGGTTAACGCACGGTGGACATGTCGACCTTGGCATCTGGATAACGATAAGCGACCGCGATCTGGGGAGGTCAAGATAAAATACATACGGGTCGCCTTCTCTTCGTCATGGCCGAAATCCTTGTACTCCCTCTTCTTCTTCTCTGTGGTGACGGGGGTAGAGGGCTCTTCCTGAATTTCATCAGGTCCTCGCTCTTTCTCGTTGGCGCTCATGGTGGGCAACGACGACGACGGGGGGATGGACGTCGACAGCGAGGGGAGAGGAGAGGTGGAGGTGGAGGAGAAGGAAGATGTGAATGGCCGGGGATTTGAGGAAAACACGATGGGTCGCTGTTTGCCCTTATTAGGCGGCGCCTTTATCAAACTTTGATGCCAAGCCGAGATCTGCCGAGCGCCAGATGACAAAAAAATGAGCAGACATCCTCTCCGACAACCGTCGGACGGTCCATGCGTCCACCAGGTCTCTCCAGGGTGCGGCACTGCGGCTATGACGCTCATACATGGCTAGCGTTCAATTTCGTACAGAAATTTCGCCTGCCTTCATTTGGGTAGGCCCAGAGATTTCGAGGGCCCTGGTCTCTCGCCACCGCCGCTAGTCACGTCCGAACACCCTCGTCGCAGTGAGCAGCGCCCTGCATACCAGTCTGCATGGCGATCGGGGTCGGATCGGGGTCGGAGGCGGGGTCAGTATTGCCAAATTCCTGCTTTCGATCAGCTTCCAAACGGAGAAGACTTATCTATGATGCACCCCACCGAAAACATATACCCTATCTTCGGCGGTTGCTTCTGTTGGCCCCGCTAGTTGGCCTGTCCCCCTGATCCCACCGCGAATCGACCATGTTTCCAGATGTTCTCCAGCTTCTCCGCATTATGCTGCCCTTTCCCCATACTCGACGCATTACATACTCACCACCCCCTCGCTAGCCCAGTGTGATACACGACCGGGGCACCTTCCTTGTTGTCCCCCGTCGCCACTGTCGATCACACACCCCACGTCACCCTCTCGCCTCCTGCGCGTGCACACAGGGCTGGCCTGCGTTGACACACCTTCCCGGTCCCTCAATGAAGCGGCGACATCACAAGCATGTTTATCTGCGTATTATTTTTGGACCGTCCTATAGGCGTCGGTCGGCAGACCCTTACTCGCTGAAGAATACCCTCTGGACAAACTTGAAACGCAGCTGACTAGTTTTCCGAGGGCTACCTAGGGAAGGTCCACTTCGCCTCGCATCATCCACCTCCTGCAGGGAACTCACCACCCGTGTGACGACAAGCCCTCGCATAACGCTCGGCTATGAAGATGATTTCCGAAAGCTACTTGGGGTTTAGCACTTTGCATTACACCTGGTATGAAATGAAGCGAACTTCGACTACAGCAGTGAGATGCCTACACTATCTAAGCCTTCTTAAGTTTTTCTGGGCGCTAGATAAGAACCTATCCAAGCCAAATGCGTCTCGCTAACCAAGGAAGCCACTGTCTTCGAGATTCCGAGTAACGGCGACGTCCGCGGCGCCAAAATCCCTCTGGATACATTCTGACCCTCTTAGAGCCCCAACCAATGGCATTTCGCCCGCCACCAACGGTCTGTTCGCCGGCGGGGCGATTATAATCCACATACCCCGTAAAGACGAAGTACACAAAGCACCGGCGTCGTCCGTTCTGTCGTGGTGTGTCGCTGTACTTGTTGACTATGATGATAGCGATGATACAAGCAACCAAGAGATTCCGAGAAACCTCCCATCAGAGGCTCCCCCAGTGCGCCATGCGTAACACGGTAACAGAACACGGAGGAGATGTGCGGGGAAGCAGGTCACCGGATGGTGTAATTCATGACTACACTCAACGTTTTGCCCATGCCACTTCAACGCTGCTCGTCTTCCCTCGTTCAAGGTACTTAATGGGGGCTTCATGTTCCCATAACTCAGGGTCCTCCAAGCACCAAGGAAACCATTCATCCTTCATCCTGTCGAGGTGAGAAATCGGTGTAGATAGGCGTCTGTTGATCTTCCCATGCGAACATGAGCCTGAGCCACTGTTGGAATGTCGATGCGGGGAAGCGAGGTGTTTCAATTGAACCTTCTCCAACGCGCACACGACCACCGCACTCCACCTTCGCCGCCAATGTACGTCGCGCGAACGAAATCAAAGGCAACTCCCGCCGGGAAATCCCATTCAGTATTTCGTAAGTAACACCCTGGAACGTTGTTGTATCGCTTTGAATTGAAGGTGTCTCCATTGGCTATTGACACGAGGCTTGGATGCGAGGGAGCGTATCTCTCGTGAGCGTGAGGCGAACGTCCAGGCGACGATGCGACCATCAGCACCATGATATTGTTCTGTCATCTCACTGGTTGGCACAGGTAAGATGAACCTACCAAAGCAGTTTTCGAAATTCAACTAGAACGCGCAGTCCATCTGTTAACATAAGATGCATCCCTCTGTTGATATTAGGGCTTGTTGGACTGATGGAAACTGAGCAAATGAAAGGGTACTGCCCTCGTCGCGACCGCGATACATAGCTTGTGTAGTATGCCGTATTTGCCTCACAACAGTCAAACCCTCCTCGACAACTCGCTAGAAATCAGAAGTAATGCACACCCGCGACAATCCATACCTCGCAAAGAAACGATAAACAACATACCATATCCAGCTCGCTTCCCGGCACCCCACGTCACCCTTCTTTGAGCTGAACGTACTACGTTCAAATGATCCTCATTAGCCTGTCTTGGCATTAAACCAACCAATCCGCAGCTGGCCTTCCTTCCCCTGACACCCCATACTTCTCTAGCTTCTCTTGGTCTTAGTCTCAAGCTTCCTTGAGCTTCTTTGAGGAGCAACCTAGAAGAGGCTTAGTTCCGCAGGCCTTGGCGACGCCATGCATAGACCTCACCTCCCATACGAAGGCACGCCCAAGAAGGAAGGAGAGCTTCTCGAATCGACCTGATCGCGAGTATATGTCTGCTGNGGAAGGTCTACTCTCTTTCNTTCGATCGCTAGNCGCTNGCCTCGTTCTTTCAATGCCTCAGGGTCGTTGAACGGATGCTCCTAGATTTTCTCTGAATAATNTGGTCGAGGGGAGAAGAAANAGGGNAAACACTGACCTTAGGCTTTCACANACTTAGTAGCCGGAACGAACCTAGTCCCCANCAGAGNTTCCCTGGTCGTATCGTACACTGAGCATCCACTAGCGGAACAACACCTCTTGGGTGGCGACGACTGCNTCGTGCACCGGGGACCCCCGCNAAAGAGTGGGCGAACNTTCGTGGCTGCCCACGAGTTCCATCCGGTCGTNTGCACCTCGAACAGCTGGACCCTGGAAAACCCCAAACAACTTCCCCGCATTCCATCACTTCACATCCNCGTGTTGCGNGGAACGCCGCCCTCAAAATATCCAGTCGCGTGCCNGGTNTCGCTGGGGCAACCTCCTTTCTGGGAGGCGCTATTGAAATTTCTTTACGGAGCAGCCGCAGCGATCCCTACGCAGAGGTATGCATACCGCCCGCCTCGAGGCCACTTGAAAGCGTGAATAGTAAACTTNGCTTACCAGCGTTCTCCGATGCCCGTGGTACTCGAATCCGCGATTTCAAACTTTGCTTTGCAAATGCCGGGTAGAGCCCATCCGCCACACCCGCTGACCTCGCTGCATATCATACTCTGTAAGCCTCGGCTTTCACAGCANGATTCCTTTGGGGTACCTTCTCCAATATGCAGACTAGCCTNCGGAACGAGGACGTATTGTCGGCCTGGATAATACACCGCACAATTCGCGCTGCTGTTGGTACAGGTACGGTCAAGTCGGTGAGCATATAACAAAGCNAGTGACATCATCTTACCTACACGCACGCTATGGGCGCTAAGATTAGAAGGGTTNGACCCGAATCCGTTGCCCTCGCCGAAGCCCCTGTTATCCCATCTTCCCATTCAATTTCTTATCCNAAGCACTTCTCGACTGGGATACTCATGTCGGAAAGCCTCCCTGGCTCCGAAACGTCTGTCAGTCATGCCTGGACTAAGTATAGTGCAGTGACATACTGAAAGATATTAAAAGCCGTTTAAGCTATTCCCGAAANAATGTCGGAAAAGGGGGTAAAAGAGGGTCTATACACCTATGAAGAGTAGNGTAGGTAGGCCAGAGGCCACCGTTTGGGGCCCCTTACCACCGAGGCTTGAGAAGATCTTCGACGAAAGCCACCTACGCCATATCTTCCCACTTTTAAACAGTCGCGCTCCCATGGTTCGTCATATCGGTAGCATCCTGCACTTGAGGTGCAGTCCTGCCGAAGTCAACGCTTGTCATTGGTCTCAGAACGTTTAACGAAGCACGTACGTACCTGGACTTGGTATTCTTCTGGAAGATCCCAACGCTTCATCTCCACTGGGGCCGTCCTACCCACGCCTCCACTGGAGGACCTAGAGAAANCGAATTCGAATAGCTGATCATTGGAGTATGTANCTGTGGCACATTCTAGGCGACAATTATCCACAGANACCANTAACANACATACGGACGGGATATATCGGAAGAAGCTAGAAGCAAGGAAGGGGCTNGATACTAGCCAAGAGAGGCCAAGGTCGAAGAGAAACACTCGCAAATGAGAAGAAGACCTTGCTGTTTCGGCGATACATCGATGAACTGGTGAGTCGAAGTAGTTGACGTTTCATAGAAGCAAGGCTAAGCCAGAACCAGCGTGTCAGTGNAGGATCGATTCGGAGAGGCAACGATAGATACCATTTACTGCAGCACTTCGCTNCANGTCAATGCTTCCTGAATGCGAAGATCATGGAGANNTTGGAGCTGTGAACCCGGGAACTNGNATNTNTGAACGCANTCTCGANAGAGTNGTCCTGCTGATTNGTTTTCCTNTGNNTGAAGCCACGGTTAGAGCGCAGCCCNTTACTNCTATGGCCGCCGTTGTGTGCAATGCGCTATTAATAGATTGTCANNGACCGGGAAGGGACCAAAGAAGATNTGAAAGCTTNATCTTGCCACTTGACTCACCATTGCTGCCTCTGATCATNNAGGATAGACATCTTCGTATCGGACGGACTTTTCACCGATCAACGTGAAGAAGAAACGCATAGGGNAGGTACACGGATGCATCGGAGGTCAGGAAAGGCGAAGCGGTTCCAGCGAGGAGGCTCGGGTAGATGTACTCACCTGCGGTGAAGGGTGCAGGCCGTCTGGAGTACCGCGATAACAGCTAGGGAATTGGCGTCAGGCTTCTTTTCCCCTTGCCGGGTGAAGGGTTGTTGACCATGTTTCAGGTGGCATGGTGCTGGTAATGCCTGTTGCAGTGGGAGGGCAGCGGCACATGGCTTCCAAGCGGGTTCTCACTCTGGTCAAAAGCTGCACGGCAACATAGTTGACAACATGCAAGGCCCACATGCATCTCTTTAATGGGGGGATGTAAGTGGCATAGGATCCCCTGTGCCTCGACTTCAAGATCGTTGATGAATGCCCACAACCCAGGACAACGTTTCGGCGCGAGCGGAAGACGGATAAAATGCTGTCGTATCAGCCAATTCTGCAACCCCAATTACGAAAAGTCGTCTTAAGAATGGTGCGGGCTGAGGATTTACCCTGTTGCACCATTGCGAGATCTGTTGAGGAGTTCTGCACATCGAGGTGTAAGAACGAGAGGAGCGAACGATGCCGTGCGGTTTCCCTCTCAGACAAGCCACAACCAGGAGCCGCGCCTACGTATTGGACAAGACAGACGTTAACGCAAATGCGAGGGAGAACCTCAGGAAGACCTAGAAGAAATCAGGGTGTCAGTGAGAATTTCGACACATTGCATAGGTTGCGAGAACACAAACCAGACGATGTCGAGGACTGTTAGCCGTCAGTTCCTAGTAGGAGGACGGCAGATAAATACATTGACTAGAGTGCTATAAGGTGTGTAGACCACAAATACATGTCCGAGAAAGACCAATGCCACAGGAAAGGGATGAAGCCATGATGAAGGGTGAAGGAATGAGTCATTACGCATTAACGCGAGCCGCTGTGAGAAGGACCATCTCAACCACGAAGGGACAGCGGCTCACGGGAAAGAATATTGTAAATCGGAGGTGAGCAACATGATGGGGGTATGTGGGATGGAATTGCAGAAGGTTGAATAGATGATGAGTGGTTGCTTGGTAATGTATAATGGTGGGATGGGGGGATGAATAATGAAGGGAACGACACACTGTTTGGAAACCAAGCAACATAGAAGAAAGACCCTCCTCAGACGCCTGGACCTGTCCCAGCCTTATCGCCGAAGACGGAAGTGCAGAAGCGAGGGCGTCGTCTAGGAGGTCGGACTATTGGTGCTCGACCCCTCTCCCCCATCGATCCTATCCTCCGAGTCTAGCCAGCTCTCCTCCACAGTTGCCTTGACCCTTCTCACGTACTCCTTCATATTCTCTCTGTACAATTGGGCGGCTTCGGCGTTTGCGGGAGAGTTGGGGTTGGGATCGTGAAGCAAACTTTGAATGCTCGTAAGGATCGCTGCCACGTCGTATGTGGGTGACCATCGGTTCTGCAGGATGTCCAGACACAGCTCTCCGTTCGTGTACACGTTTGGATGAAACATCCGTGACAGGAATTTGACAGTGGGTGGCTTGTTGGGATACGATTCATCAAAGGTCAGAGTCAGCTTGAATGTGCCATCTTCGAACGGTGTGTCCGCTGTGGTTCAGAATGCGTAAGAACCTGAATAGAATTGGGAAACGGGGGAAAGGGGCGAAGCCCTATTTGGGAGGCTAACTCACCTGGACCGAAGATAACTGCATTCCACAGCATGATATTGTCTGGGCATGGGCTACCTGACACACCACCAGGTGGGTCTGTCGACAGCCGCTTGAAATCGCGAATCAAACGCCTCCTGCAAGTCGTGGACTGGATTGATAATGAAGGCCTGAAACGACTCAATTTCGACCGAATTCCACTTACCATCGCGTTATGAGTTTCTTTCTAGGGTAACAGAAAAGTCGTAGAGAGTATCGAATCCGCTGAAGGATGTGAGCGCCGATGTTGTAGTCGAGATCGTAGTAGTTCGAGTGCAATGGCAGAACACAAGGACCCTTGCCCAAGGAAGGGCTGTGTTTGGCTCTAATTGTTTCCGAAGGCGGAAGCCTTGCCGGCTTGCCGGGCGCCTGTCCGAGTCAATACTTCTGCATCTTGCGCTCTTACGACCACAACCTGCAGCCAGTTCATGTGTTTTTCCTCATATCGGCTTGAAAAATGGGCCTACCACGGAAGGCACTCTGCCACTCTGCCACTCTAATTGTTCCCCGCTCTGTTCTACTCCATGAGCGATCTTCGTCGCTCTTCAAATTATCTGGCAATCCGCTCGCAGCCAGTCGCCCTGTAGATTGCTCCCGCATAGGTGGCCTTCAGCAACACCGTGGCTAGGAGCGGCGGAATGGAATTGTCGTCTAAACATCCAGCCACATACGATATTTGTGTCCTCATCCCCTATCCCGCGAGCCCGCGCTCACTGCCCGTTTCTCAGGCCTGGTATACAATTAAAGGTGACACTCGAGCCCGTCTCCGTGTTTGTTGGATGTGAAGGAACATGTTCTGTTTCGAGCGCAATGTATTTCCTCCCCCCAATGAATGGCCAGTTAAGAGTATGTATTCTGGGTTTGTTTCAACAGTGGCTTGGTGCCGACTCGAGCTCCGCGACTGGCACCCAAGCTGCGCCCTGCTTTGGCTGCTTCAACTACGACAGTCAACGTAGAGTTCTCTGGTTCAGGCGTTGGAAGGGCTACAACGACCGTCGCTGCACCACAAATTGTCATGTCGGCCCCCTNGAGCGANGCACCNTCACTCGCACCCTCGGGATCGGCATCGGTGATGAACATATTCGCAGGGGCCCCGAAGCCAGTGGAAGATCCCTGGGTTGTCTTGCCTAGAGCTGGNCCNAGGCGNGTCCAATCGTCGTACCTTCAAGATGGAGTGGCTACCGGTACTGCAACNCTTGGGAGGTCGAACTTCAAGAAAGTGGCAATGCTTCCGAGGAATGTTGATGCTGTNGTTGANTCTGAGCAGCGNTTGGAGTCTGTNCTNCCNGAGGAGTNNGAAGAGGCNGTTGATGAGGTNGCNCCNCTNCAGGGGTATCCCACNTTGCGNCGACGNGGGNTGTCNGANTCNTCNATTCACTCNACNTTTACNAGNCANGGAGANGATGGTCCNCCNGANTCGCCTTCGTCNCCGAAGAGGCAGACNACTTTCTCTGGCAGNCAGGANGCNTCGNNCNCNGGNGACCACCCNCAGTGGTACGATGGNAACTCCGTGTTCCAGGCGTTGTCGAGGACTGTGCAGAACCTCCGACTGGCTACTTCCGGGTCAGCATCGGCAGTGAAGGCNCCNGAAGCGGGCTNNTCGCAAGGTACAGAAGCAAGTTCGTCTGCCGTAGGCANTCTGCAGAAGTCCCATGCGACGACTAGCACACCGGCACCAGCGGCGCCGTCAAGTGCCTCATCTCTCCATCGCTCGCTATCTTCAGATCCAAACAGTCCCGTTGTAGAATCACCTTCACCTCGACCTGGAACACCACAGAACCAGGCAACAGGGGACACCTCCGGCCAAAGTTCCTTGACACCTCAAGGGACTCCAAGGTCAGGCAGGCTTCGGCCTAAAGTCATGTCTCCACGACGGCCAGCACCCCGAGATCCCGGGATAGTAGGAAGCTTCCTCCCTAACCTCAACCTCGCCTCGTGGATGCCTGCTGCGGGGGATGTGACTGATGACTCTGGGGATACGAGGGATCCGTTCAGGGCGGCTAGTGGTGCGCTTGGGAGTCCGACAGGGGAAGGTGGGATTGGGGGTGGGAGCAGGAGGGTGATCAGGCCGAGGGAGGCTAGGGGGTCGAGGGATTTTGTTTGATCTAGGGTGGGTGCTGCTCTATCTCTTGGATATGGATTCAACGCCTTGCGACAACTACAGTACCAACTCACACTCATATCTATCTGGGACGCTTGGCATTTCTAATGTTTCGTGCCGTGCCTTCATTTACTTACTCTAGACCTTTCCAATCATTCCCTTTCATATCTTTCATCTCTGATACACATACAACACTATGCAACATATGTCTCCCCTGGAACAGTCTTTCATACCTCGGATTACCTAGCCTTCATTTTCCAACTTCCGATGGGCAAACGGCATGCAGATGCCTGACTCACTCCACGACGAGTCCATCCCAGTAGACCTCGAGGCCCGGAATCGGTGGCTCACACAGCCGCTGATACTCGCTTTCAGTGAAACCCCGACATCGTCCCAGGAACAACTCTTTGAGCGTGCTGAATTTTGAGCGTTCTATGAGCGCGTCGGCGAGCATTGTGACCATCCTTTCCCTCTCGTTACCCTCGCCGAAATAAAGTCCAGAACAAGACAATGACACAAGTCCAGGGAAGTTGAGAGGGGCTGTTTGACGACGCTGTGAACCGTCACCTTCTGCAGGTGTATCGGGTAACGGGTGGCCGATAGACTTCAGGAACTGCAGAAAGCCGGGCACGGTGAAGATGTTACTGATATTGACTTCTTGTAATTTCTGATATTGACCAAACACCGAAATGAGTTTTCCAGGTGTTGCCCGGATGCTACAGAGCGACAGAGCCTGGAAGTCGTCGAAGTTGAACCCAGCCGTCGTGATGAAGAGCCGATATAGTGGGATGCCTACGTAGGATTCGATAGACAAAGCGAGTTCCTTCGCGATATCGCCGTCGAGGAGGGAGATCCGGGTGGATCCGTGATGGGAAGCTTCAATCTCTTGGACCTTGGGACGCGCTTCGCTGCGCTCACTGTTTTTCCAGGACGACCATAAGAGTTGTGCGAAGGTGTGGAGAGATTCTTTGCCTTCCCATTGGAGAAGTCTCAGGTGCATGCTCTGAACGTTGGGTACTTGAACAAGGTTGAAAAAGCCGAGCAATGCTTGTGCCTCGTCTTCTAGTGTTAGCCTTCGCAAGCTATCTAGCTTCAATTGTGACGGAGCGGATGAACTTGACGACGAGGCTTGTCCAGTAATATGAGGCGGGAGATAACGAAATAGGGTAAGGGTGTGTAGATGCGGCATTTGCTTCAAGGCATTCATGAAGCCCTGTACAGAGGGCAGACAGTCCTCCCCAAGGCTCTCACCGGTGAGCGTCAAGTGTGTCATGGTCGCAGAAAACGAGATGGCGCTCCAAGGCAGTCTACACCCGCTCAGCCATAGTCGTTTGAGGCGGGAAGACCGCCATCGAAGAATGTGCTGGGGAGCTTGAAGTCCTCTGAGACGATAGTTAGACTTTCCATCATTGGAGCTCCAGAAAGGGACAGCGGTAATACATCTTCAAGCACGCTGTTCCCGAATACGACGTTAACGGTGAGTAACCTCTCCACTTGCGACAGGGCTTTCCTCAACACGCCGATAGATTGTGTATAGAAAGCGTTGTCTCGAATTTCGATGCGAAGCGGGGCCGATCCAGAGCGACTGAGCATGAGTTCCGTAAACTTGGGGTGCGGAAACGCGAGACGGGTCCAGAGGGTGTTGCAATTCAGAGCTACAGCTCTCCAGTGTTTGCATACGGCGGTTATGACTACCCAGAACAAGGTCCTAAAGCTATCTTGTTCATCCAAGTCCTGCACATAGTGGAAGATTTGGGACAGGATCTCCGGAGGAAGTCGGTTAATGGGGACAATGGCGTTCTGACAGGTCTTGAGGGCTATCAATTCGCGCTCCAGAATGAGGATACGGTCCGATAGATTCTTTGAGTAGTTATTGTAGTCCAGATCGCCGAGCCTGTTAACCAGGAGCATTGTCTCTGGTGAGAAGAAGTTGGATACCGTCGAATCGTTGAGGAGCTGGTCTTCTGTGGTCAAAAGCTCATAAATAGGGCGCATGCTCCTCTTCCGTTGGGTCTGACTCACATTCATTCTTTATTTCGATGCGCGCCTTCTAGTGGGGCGTTGTCGGGTCCAAATCGTCAATCTCTGCAGGCGGGATGGTGGTCTGACTTTGAGTCCAGTAAGCCCCTAACCGCGTTGCGTGACGCCGAGTCACACCCACGTGACAACCAAACGCGTCAGTCACGCGCCCCTCTTCGAATCGGCTCTTGCTCTTGCTCTCGAAACACCATGTCCAGACTCTCCCGACTCCCTCTCAAAGGCAGAGAATCCGTCTTCACATCCGGACCCGAACAGTACATTGGAGATGCATACGCCTCATGTCCTCCGAGTCTGGAGGAATGTGTGATGGCGATGGAAGATTGTTGCGAAGAGGTGCGTATTGAATGCCGGGATTGCCGCGGTTCTTATCAAGAAGGGGGAAGGGAAGGAAGGGAAGAGCTGATATGAACTTGAATGGGAAATGTAGGCGTATGAAGCCCAGCTTCTGTTGAGGAATGGGACGAAGGATCTGCCTAGGATGACGAAGGTGTTGGAGAACGAGAGGGTGCGCATTGGTCTACGATTCAGTGGAAGATAAGATAAGCTGACGGCGCCGTAGGTTTTTCTGCTCGTAACTGAGAGCACTGTACGGAAGTACCAAAGCGCCCTGGTAGACGAGATCGAACCGAGCGTCAGCGCTCTCATCCAGAAAGCGGAGGAGGGGTTGCGTTCCCTGCAGAAGAAGGAAGCTAGCTTACAATCTAAGGTGCGTCGATGCTCCGTTCCTAATATCCGAGGTGACTGGACGAGCGACGCGATGGACAGATCGAGAACGTACAGAATCGTGCCAAAGCCCCCAAAGCTACGACTGCAGTCCAGAAATCGGACGCTCGAAGACTCAATCTGATGGTCAAGCAACGGGAGAGGTTGGAGGACCAAGTACGGGCTCTGGAGGAAGAGATCATGGAACTGGTGCGTCTCGCCACATCTTCAGCAAAGGGATTATCACGAGTAGCTGTCTAATAGGAACGAAAGGCATGAACGACGGCAGT
>JANDKE010000726.1:7057-20834 GCA_027627275.1 Coprinellus aureogranulatus | reverse complement strand
TTCCCCTTCTTCCTTGACGCTCACCCTCGTCTCCCCTTCCTCCCGCTCCCCCCCTCAACATCTCACCATCCAATTTCGCTTCCCCATCCCCCGAACCGAGGATGAGCAGAACGCTGACACTGGTGAATAGGCTCGAGCAACCCAACACACACCTCCCCCACGCCGGAACGCATCTACGCAATGGACATCGTGCAGAACACGCTCGTGGTCGCGATGGCGTCGAGGTTGTTTCATATATATGATGTGAGGAATATGAAGGGGCCGGCGCAGCAGGTACGCTTGGTTCCTTTCCTATCCCTTTCATTCTGGTGTCTTTTATCCCTCCCTTCTCCGTATCCCTGGTGTCTTTCATCCCGATACCCTATCTCTCCTTCCTCCGCCTTTGTGACACCTTCGTTATCCCACCCTGTTTTACGAGCCCTTCTGCCTCCGCCTGAGACACCTCCTTCCTCCGCCTGCGACGCCTACGTTCTTCCCTGTGACGCTTCCGGTCTTCCTGCTGCCCCCGTGGCCTCTCTTCCAGATTCTAGCCATCGATCCCGCACCGACGCGATGCAAGCCGGCGAGGGCGAGGGCAGATTTTACATCAACTCGAGGATGACCGCCTCACCTCAACCCGTTCACGACCACTTTACGTCTTCCTCTTCCTTCTCTTCCTTCTCTTCCTTCTCTTCTTTCTCTTCCTTCCTTCTCACCCCTTCGTACGACTCTCACTAACCCTTCGCTCATTAACGACAGAGAGAGTCCAGCCTTAAATATATGACGCGCAGTTTGGCGTGTATGCCGACGGGAGAGGGGTACGCTACGGCGAGTGTGGAGGGGAGGATCGCTGTGGAGTATTTCGATGTGCGGGATGAGGTGCGTTTCTGCGGTTCTTCGCTTTGGGAAGGGGGGTGAGATGGCTGATTGGTGGTTTCTCTGATGTCTTTCAACCCACTCTTACCGCCCACCCTTTCAATTCACGCTTACCGCCCACTCTTACCGCCCACTCTTGGAACCCGCTCGTTCAACCCGTACCCGACGACGAATAAACCCGCACGGCGATAAACAACCCTCTTCATACGTGAATCTGCGGATGAATGGATGATTTGACGACTTGGCTCGCCGAATTTAATGGACGAACGCCCTCACTCCCATCCCCAACACAACGCCTTCACCCCGACGCCGATTCTGACCCTGGTGAACGATGACCATGGCGGCGATAGGTCCAAGAAAAGAAGTACGCGTTCAAGTGTCATAGACAGACGGTTGGGAACGTGGACCACGTTTGGCCTGTTAACGCTCTGGCGTTCCACCCTGTGTACGTCCTCTCTTCCCTTCCCTTTTCTTCCTCCTATCTTCCCTTCCTTTTCTTCAATCTCCCCTTTCCCCGTTTCCTTCATTCTCTTTCTCCTGTTTCCCCTTTCCCCATCTCCTTTCTACCCTCCTTAACGCTCGGCTTCGCTCGCCCCTTGGCTCGCCCTTGCGTCGTCCCCCGTGCGAGGGGTGAAGAGCAAAGCAGATTGAGAAAGAGGAAGATAATGGATCTGAGAGAGAGTAAAGAGCTGATTGAAGAGAGAACAGGTACAACACGTTCGCGTCGGCGGGGTCAGATGGGACGGTTAGTATTTGGGATCATAAAGTGAAGAAGAGGTTGAGGCAGTATCCGAGGTTTCCTACAGGTTCGTCTTCTCTCCTCCATCTCCTCTATACCCCACTTCTGCTCCCCTCTTGCCTCATCCCTTCCGTTACCCTCCTCCCCGCTCCCTTATACCGCTCCTTCCATCGAACTCTTACTCCCCCCCATTTCCCCCTTTCCCCCCTTCTTTCCCCCCTTGCATTCACCCCACTCACACCTTCATCCCGCTCACCCATACACACACCTAAACTGGTATTGAAGCATTGAGCTGACGCACAATGAACTAATAGCGGTGTCGGGCGATAGCGTTCAAACGCAGGACGGAACGAAGCTAGCTATCGCGTCCTCGTATACGTGGGACGAGGGCGAGGCGGGGGCAGAAAGGGCGCAGAGTGCGGGCTGGGGTTGAGTCCGTGGGGTGGGGCGTTTAGGCGGTGGTGGGGGAGGAGGTTAGGCCGAAGGGGTGGAGTGGGGTAGGTCGAGGTTGTGGGTAACGGGGAAAGGTCAGTAAGGGAGGATGTGCGTATGCGTGCGTTACCCCGCGAAATGACATTCAGTTCTTTGCTCAATGTGTTCAAATACGATCTGCTCGAGGCGAGTAACATGGGTTTTTGAGGTGCAGTCTGTGGATTACAGTGTGTCGACCCTCGTTCATACTATTATAATACTCGGGTGCGTAACGGTACGTCCAGCCTTCACAGTTTCTCCTCGCCGATGAGTCCTTCGCGCGTCGATTTCCTTCTCACCTCCTGGTCTGACCCCTTATTCAATAATACGAGCTACTGCTCTCACTGGGCGTAGGCGCCGGTGCACCCCAACCTCCGTCCCAGCATGTCGTCGTCCCTGCGTCGGACGTGGAGCTTTCGACTCCGGTGGTCGCGATGTATGTTGTTGGTGCGGCTGTCGACCTGTGTTCGTTATTTTGTACGTCAGATCCTGTTATCGGAAGGTAGGGACGGGGCAAGAAGTGTACCATTGAGGGAGAGCGTATGCACTCAGCGTGCATAGAAGGATGGTAGCGGTGCTGAAGAGGTTGGGGAGCATGTTTGTACTGCGGTGCACGGTTGACGTTGAGTGAGGTCGTTGGTGAGGGTGTTCCTGTGCGCACGAGGACGACGATGGTCTTCTTTATATCGTCGACCTTCGGACTGTGTGCCTGGAGAAGCCGCGCTAAACCCTGCAACGGTGTGACTTCCCCGGTCCCAGGTCCACGAGGGTGACCACATTGCGACCGCAGAGGAAGATCCAGGGCTCCCTCCACGTTCTGTCGGGGTGCCTATAGAGTATTGACGCTTGTGAAAAGCTTAATGACCCCTGAGGTCGACGGGGCTTCTCATACCCAGTTCTGGGAAATTTGCGAAGCTCCGGAGTGGGAGGTGGACGCTCTGGGCAGGTCTATCAGCGAGGATTAGACGTGTTTTATCCGTCGTGGGGGTCACAAACATGGTAAGGATCTACCCGCGAGGTGGGCCGGAGAGTGAAAGTGAGAGAGTGAGAGGGTAATGCGTGGCTGTCTTTGTGTGCTCGTGTTTTTATAGACGAAGGCGAGGATATCCAGCTCTGTAAAAGTACGCGGGGCGATTCTAGGGACATGATACCCTCAAGAAAGCCAGGGATGTAGGTACCGTGGCTGCGTGTCAGCCCGAGAACAACTGAGATGCAAAAGCGCTTAGATTGAAGCACCTGGGTGTGAGAAAAAATGTTCGCTAGGTTCATGGGGGATATGGATGCCTATGCTTTCAATCGGCCGGGACGACCTCCGAGTCAGGTCCTCAAAGCACGAGCGTGTGTGCGTTTGTTTGGATGGGGAGGCGTTGGCTTCAGTTCTCCTTGCTCGATGGCCCGCAAGTTGGCTCTTGACTCTTCTCCTCATGTTACTCACTGTTTTCGAACGCTACCTCTCTTCCTCTCTCCTAGAGATTGCTCTCGCTCTCGGTCTACTGGATTCATGCTCTTCCCATAGCCGAACGGCAGACGGAGGCCGCCTCTCCCGGACGAAACACCCCCATGCTATGCTGCGGACCCATCCTCTTTCGTGCTTGGCCGATTTGGACTTGGCCGAACGAGGATGAGGTTCTATCGTACTACTAGCGTGGAGGTGCTTAAGTCCTTTGTACTGAGGCAAGCTGACAGGCTGTGATGGACTATTTACTCTGGAGAACCTGTGGGCGTGGTCATCAGGGGATCTTGAGTGGAAATCTGTACGTTCCAGCAGAAGGTGAATATGGATGGTTAGCCGGAGGATTAGAATCAAGCAGGATGGAGGTATGTGCTCAGCTCGATCAGCTCTATTTCCCCACCCAAGCATCATCGTCTCTAAACCACTTCTAATCTTTTTACTCGCTGGGTTCGGAGGTGAATGCTAACCGACGCTGTAACCCGGCCCACAGTCTTTATCTCAAGGGAACCTCGTCGATTCAGGGAAGGACTATGTTGAATCTGGGTATCCCTTCTTGTATTCCACCCGAATTCGGATCTGCGCTACCCTATGGTCTGCGAATAGCCTTGGCACCGCGTTGCACATATTGCCATCTCCCATTCTCAGTTGTGCTTTGACCAGTTGGTCGTGCACAAAAAAGGGTGAGATACGCCGTGTTGAATTCAGCGGTGCTTGGTTCTTCGGTAGCGAGAGGGGTAGGCTACGGTTGACCGCTTTTTTTTAAGGTCAGAATGCGCGTCTTGGAAAGAGGATGGTGGACTCGATTTGCACAGTCTTAGGTACGCGATCAAGTCAATTTCTCTCGTGAATCCTTGGCATTGCCATTCTCGTTCCTTTTGGTACGGAAAAGGCGGGTACTGACGTTACCTTCTCTGCAGTATCTCGCCTCTATCTGCTCAATAGGGCGACTGCGAACTTCGGGTTACTCAACCCTTTGTTCGTGACGACAATGCTTCCCGCTCAGCCCAATCGGTCGTTCTGTCTGCTTCCAAACGTGGCGAAGCCTATCCGTGTTTGAGCTCTACTCTCAGTCTTTGAATTGCGTGACTTAGTTGGACATGCGTGAAGAAGAATGAGCTGGAGTGCAGACTGTGTGGTGCTTTCTTCCCGTATAGTGAGGTCGACAGACCGTGACGGGCTGTACTCCCTGGTGCAAACGCATGAATGGCGCAGCGTCGATGCTGGTCTCGTCTCGACTGAAACGCTCACGCCTTCCGCCGCCCTGATTTGTTCCTCAATCTTGTTTGATCCTACTTTATAAACCGCTGTTCGTGCTCCTCCATTGGGCGAAGCACCACTCTGCTGCGAGTGCCCGTTGCCATTCCCATTCGTGCATGAGCAAGTTAGACATACACGAGATGGGTGGGCTGCGTGTGCACTGTGAGAGAAGAGTGGTGATTTGCTCCTGAATGTTGGACCAGGAAGCTGATTCTCGGCCACTCTCTTTGTGGAGGGTTGGGGCATGTGCGACCATTCACGCTTGTCCGATGACGCATGGGTGCTCAGAAGGTGCTCAAGATTTTGATTTTCTTATTCAGGGTATGTGCTCATGGTTTTCATTCTTTCAGCCATTCCGCTTAGGTATCTCTGATACGCTCTTAGCTCGAAAGATCCGTCGCATTTGCCATTTCTTCTTTCACCTCGCGTCCAAGACAGTTGCTGGCGCCTCACCGGGTCTTTAGAGCACACCCTTCCTCTGCCTATGTTTGAGACTGCCTCGCCGCCGTCGTTTCGTTCTGCTATTCAAGGGACGTATGTCGAGTCCGAGTCACCATGTCGAGTTGCAGTTAGTCTTTGATCTGCCTTCCTTTAAAGAATAAATCCACCATTTTGGTTCCATTCTCTCCCTCCTTAGCCTCCTAGAGCGTCTTGAGTTGGCAGATAGCGATATGTGAAGCGAAAGCGGGCGCGAACCGATCCACAGCGCATTCAAGAGTGTTGTGTTTGGTTGTTTGGATAAGAAGGCATTGGCTTCCCGCCTGCATCAAGGAGGGTGATGGCCAGGGCGAGGTCTCTTCTCCTGTTTCTCTCATCCATTCGTCATAGTGCCAGGCGCTTGAGACTTGATTCGCCTGCTTCGTATATACTCTCCGCCTATGCAACGTCTAAGCAAACGATATCCAAATGTTCTATGCCTGGTCGAGCGCCCGCCTGGCCCTAGCTACCCTAGGCTCCCCAGCCGTGTACTTGCCTGGCCAGATTGGGCATGCAAGAAGAGGATGGAGCTGGGCGAAAGGGATAGACCGTGTGGTGCTCGCACCTTGTGTGGAGTAGGGTATCTTGAGCTGGACCCTTTTCTCGAGGTAGGCTGTGAAGTGGAAAGCCTGGATAGCGACGCTTACGGATTGTGAGATGGTGGAAGGATCTGTACGATCTTGGGTACGTGTTAACGTTCATCCCTATTGGCCAAATATCCCTGCATAATCCCCTTCCCTGTTCGCACCATCCCTCTTCCCGCTTCTTTAGAGCATGGCGATGGATACTGACTGACGCATCCCCCTATAGCCTCTCAGCGGGACTCGACTCCCACACCTAGACGTATCTCTCTGCCCGGCAATGTCACCACGCCTAGGACCTCTCGTTCCTGCTCCGCACTCCGTCAAGGCACCACCATGTCCCCGGTTCTTTGCTCTCCTTCTTCACTTGGGTATGACCTCGTTGGACGCGCACGAGTAAGAAAGAGCTTGAATCTGTGGCATCGAGCCATGTAGTGGTGACTGTCTGCTGAGTGCTGTGCGACGACTTGAGCCGGGTGAGGCGACAACACCGCACGACTTGTTATACGGGGAGAAATCAGAATCTAGTCCTGGAGCACACGAAATCTGCCCCCAGAGTCGATTCATCTGCGGGGAGAACTCGCATGCATCATTAGAAATGTCCGGCATTTGACAAACAGGAGGTGCGTCTTTCCATTCGATTGACTATACACCTTGCTGATCTTCGTTCTAGCCATTCAGAAAGATGGACACTGACGCTGTAACCCTAACCGACAGCCTCTCCTCGATAGTACCGCCGATGGATCCTCTCAGTCGAAGTCTATCTTGATAGTCAGTTCTTGCTCCGCATAGGTTGACACACCACCGCGCTCCTAGTCTTCAATTGAAATCCTCGTCTGTGCATGGCCTAGTATCCGTACCGTGCACGGCGCGCAAGATGACTTTTGAACCTGAAAGCTACGGAGCCCCGTGATGCTTGACTTCCGAGGGGAACAGGTGACAGGGGACTACTGCCCTCCAAACGAGGGGAGGACTGTTCATCATCTATCGCTTTTATGGGAGTATCATCCTGTATAGCAACGTTCTGCGGCGGTCAGAAGGTACTTTGGATATAGGAAACTGTGTGTTATAACCACAAACCGACACCGAAACCAGCTAACGCTCGGAGACGACGAGCAATTCTTCACCACCGCTCTCCTAGTCTTCGCTCCCCATCCTCATTCGTGCGTGGCCCGGTTGGTCATGCTCGATGAAGATGGAGTGAGTTGATATGGTGACGGTGGCGCTGGCCTCTTGTGCGGTACGGCAGAGGCTGCAGGGAAAACGCCCTGTCGGCCTTGGATTTGTCTCCCGAAAGTGACTGGCAGAAGGCGAAATCGTCGTTGGAACGTTCGCAGATGGTCGGAAGGTGGTTTGGATTTAGACGAGCTGGAGGTGCGTTCTTGTTCAAATCGCTCTCCCTCTGTCGTCCTCCTCGCCATTCTCTTCTTTTCGTCTTTCACCTTGCATAGCAACGGATACTGACCCGATCCACTACAGGCGCTTGAACGGCTATCAATGAGCTACATCCTCGGTGTCTCGAGACTGGATGGAAACGACTATGGCGCCCAGTCGAAGTCGAACGCTAGCTGTTTTCCTTGCCCCGCACTCGATCGACGAACCATGCGCTCCTAGTTGTCGACTCCCGTTGTCTTTTGTGCGTGGACGAGTTGTTCATGCATGCGGGAGAATGCGTGTAGCAACTGGAGGTCTTCGGGTGCTTGACTCCTGTGCGCAGCTGAAGCTAAACAGCGATGCTCTCCTACCTGGTCAAGAGCGAATACGCCAGTGCCTCGATACCAACACTGACTTCATCTCAATGGAACTGGTTACCCTTGTACCATCTTCCAGTGTCAGTTCTTCATTCTCATTCGTGCGTGGGCGAGCCGTACACGGATGAAGATTGATGAGCAATGGCGCGGAAAACTGGGTGCTAGCGGTCGTTTCTGGTTCACGGAAAAGGCTGTCCTCGTGTCTACCACGCTTCTGCTTACGCTCTTTCAGCCGCCTTTGGAATTCCATGGATCCGGGTTCGCGCACTTTTGAACCTGGTTGAGTGTGTACGTCATCCCAGCCTTCTTCGAACATGCCTTTGCAGTCGAGACAGTTGCTGATTCCTCACCCAATCCCACAGCCTCGATTTCTCGACTGGAACGACGGCTCCGAGGAGGAGACCTCGGGGGAGACGTTCAGCGCTTACCCCGCCAGTGAGACTGCCTCTGGTCGAGAAGGTGTTGTCGGAGTCGTAAAGCCATTGCATCTCGCTGGAGGAGAGCGCACAAAGTCCAGTCGGTGTACCTAGGTTCGCCATATTGGGGAAGGGGATGATCGAGTAAGGCGGATCGAGGAAGGGGTAAGAAGGTCACCAGAGTTGGTTATCTCCTCGAGTACCTTCGTCTAGTGACCCCTTGACTGACCCTTTGAAGAACGTAGATAGCGTATTGGACATTTGAATTCCTACTCGCCCTTTCGTGCATTCTTCAAGCGCGTTAAATCAATGGCCAGCTAGAGAAGAAGCGAAACCGGAAGCCAACTCGACCACGGTGTGTTTGAGGTGTGGTATGTGCGTTTGTTTGGATGGGGAGGCGTAGGCTTCTAGATCGTTCTCGTTTGATGACCAGTGCCCTGCTCCTTCTCCTCGTTCCCCTTCATCCACTGGGCAGACTGCTCACGGCCGGCGCTACTGATGATACTCCCCACTCCCCACCCAAACTGAAGGCGAAACCAACCTCTCCTTGGATCTGCTCAGTCAGCTAGATCACCACTGCGCTCCCCATTCCCGGCCGTCGCTTCCAGTCATGCTAGGCCTAATTGGATTTGCGTGTGCTGGTATGAGATTAAAGGATACGAGAATTGCAGTGGGGCATGGCTTCTGATTGGTGAAGCCTCTAGGCAACAGTGGGCATATTTTGCCCGGAAGAACGAAAGAACGGACGGTTTTCAAGGCAAATGAGACCGCAGAGTCAAGGCATGCGTATGGATGGTGAGATGCCCCCCTGGAGACGGACGATCTGAGGGTACGTGTTCTACACTCTATGCATAACGCCTTCCTACCCCCTTTCCCCCAGCAACCTTTCCTACTTCCTCTCGATGTGTGTAAACAGAGCTGACTGACGCTGCAGCCTGACCTACAGCATCTAATCGAAGTTCACCTTGGGTCTCCCTTATTGCCTTCCGCCTGAAGCCTGCTCGAAGTCGCTTCATCTCAGGATCGCAATGATTGACCTGCGCACCGCGTCGTTATCATCCCAGGCCATGGCCATCCTCAGTCGTGCTTGGACGAGTTGGACATTCACGATGACGGGTGATATGCTGAAGACTGGAGCGTGTCATGAACGCGGTGCTTGGCTATTGGATATCCAGAGATGCGGTGGACGGTCAGATTTGCACAATCTTCGGCGGTTCTTCGGTACTTGATTGACCCAACGCCTCTCCCGGATCCTCTCCATCGCCATTTCCCTCCTGCTATCCACTATCGAGAAGGTGAAATACTGACACTGCGCTTACTTTTAGCCTCTTGGCTCGATCGGCTTGAGGGAATCACTACGCATCTCAAGTTATCCTACCCCTCGCTCTCAACGACAACGCTGTCCACCCATTGGGCGTCAGAGATAGGCCGTACTCTCTGCTCTTCTCTTCTCTCCGACCGACGAAGTGCCGCAGGGGCACTAGACTCAGTCCCCCAGTCTTACGAATACGCGACCCAGTTGGACACGTATGAAGAAGAATGAGCTAACATAGTCTTGGAGAGTCTTTGTGGCACTTGTCTCTTGCGTGCAACCGCATTGACAGGCGGGCAGCGATAGTCTACCTTGTGTAGTTGGAATACAGCGGTGGTCGAAGACGTGTTCAAACCTTTGGGGTATCCTACCCACCCAAACGCTTTTCGTCCAGCCCAATCAGGCTACTGGCAGTTCTTGGTTCTGAATCCTGGTGTAGCACCACCCGCCCATCGCCTTCGCTCTCCGTCTTCATTTGTGCGTGACTCAGTTAGTCGTGCCCGAGGAAGATGAAGTTACAGCAATGCGAAGATATTGTGGTGCTCGCCTCTGGTACGGCGTGGAAGTCGGTTTACGGGGATATTCTATCTTGATATCAGAGCCTGGGGACACTGCACTGTATGTGGGGCTTGGTCTCTTAATGATGGGCCAGGGACGCGACTGCAGACGATTTTCTTCAGGGCGAGCACAGGAACCCCGACTTTGATGACCCCGAAGAATGCCTTTGGAGTTTCCTGTGACTGGACGTTCGAGCCAATAGGTGGTGGTGTAATTGGATATGGACTGTCGTTTGGTACGTGCTCCATTCGATTGACTCGATACCCTCCTCCACCCTCATCGGCGTCGTCGGCGTCCTCGTCTACCTCATTCCGCTCTCTCCTCGAAGGCGGATATATACTGAAGTCACCCCTTAACCCCACAGGAGCGGTCTCTCGGCAGAAACAACTATACGCATCGAGTGCCGGACGCTCTGAAAGACAGTTGACTCTTCGCCGGGAAACGTTACCTCGGCGTTGACGTATTGCCTCCCTCCGCTTTGCACTTGGTAGAAGCACCACCCAGCCGAGAGTGTCTGACCCTCATCCCCGTGCAGTGCAGTATCCAACTTGGATTTGCCGGATGCTGGCGTGTTGAGTACGGAGCTAGCGAATGCTCGGTGGTGCTTGGCTGTTTTCGTGTGGAGGGAGATAAGCGACGTGGTGGCTGACCCTGAACAATACCGTTCCTCTCTCACCCGGCAGGACGGCGAAGACGGTCTGGCGTTGCTCTTCGATCTTGCGAGGAGAAATGTGACGCACTTCAACCTTTTCTACGTACTCTATTTTGTACATCAGTCGTGGCTGTCCATGATTAAAGAAGTATAAAGAAGTACGAGGCTCGGGAAGTCTGTCCCCTGGTCCAAGTTAAAGCAAACCTGGTCCAACTCGACTCGTGATCCGATCCACTTTGACGCTGTCAGTGTTCACTCGCTGACGCCCCGTAATTCGTAACGACAGCTGAACGGAATCATTTTGCAGGACATCTTGGGCCCGTTCTAGGTCGAAGGATGTGGTCAGGTGGATTTGACCGGTGCGGAATCGTCTTTCTAGGCACCCACATTGTGAGCTTGGTCAACAATGGATTGAGGTCCAATCGACGTCTTTGTTCGGGTACCCGAATATGCTTTGACCTGGCGAGTGGTCGGTACCCTGATATGGTAGTGATGTGCTGTGGTTCCTCATGGCTTTGTCTTCAGTTTATAACGCTATCCTTCGCCTAGTGCTTTGCCTCATCCGAATTGGGAGGATTATAAAGGCAGCTTGCGCCAGTAGGGTCCGTTCAATAGGTCTCCACACCATACCCTCCTCTCCAGCTCAACGGCGTAGCCCCATAGTAAGTCACGATGCTCACACTCGCCTATATCCTCTCTGACGGTCTCCTAGAAATCACCAACAAGGATGGCCAACCTCCCACCTACGGATAGTTCGCGTGGAAACAAACGGTCCATTGATTTTTTGTTGAACACCCCGGAGCCGGAACCGCAACGCTGGGAACCCATTCGCGTCATTAGACTGAGTCCCGCTCCTGAGCAGCAGCCGGAATCGACGGTCGAATCGGAAACCTTCCCAAGAACTTGGGTTTTGGTATGCCGGTCCGCCTGCCCCTGATATGCCGCACGACCCAGGATTCGGTTCTCGTGGGGAACCACTTTCGAGACTCGTCGACTCCCGCACCGATTTCTCCGCTGTGCAGAAGGACTTAGAACCGCGTTCTCCCCCTGCTCGGTCGNCCATTGAAAAGTCGAATCGGACNCCTCGCCCNGTACCTTATCCCAGTCGCCCTCGTCCTTCAGTCGACTTANCTACGGTCTCGGGATCGCAATATAATCCTCCCGCTCTGTCGACCCAGTATCTTGTGCGATCTCCCCCGGCTCCGTCGACTATTGAGGAGTCGAATGTGACCCATCATCCGACACCATATCCCTACCGTCCTCATTCATCCGTCGATTACCCTATGGCCTCAGGNTTGCACAGTTATCCTCCCGCCCCGTCGACCCAGAATGTCATCCAGAACCAGAGTTACACCCTGAGCCCTGGATTCCCTGGCCAAATCACTCCCGCCGACGCAACGTCCATGCCTAAGCCGCCAATGAAACTGCAGGGCAATTATCTCTACAGTGTCTGGTATAGGAGGAAGTACTCTAACAAGGTTCACGACCAGCCCATGCCGGAAACTACAGANAAGACCTTGCATCGGATGTATATGGACAGGTTTTTGGAAGTTAAGGAAATTAAGGAGNANTGGGATCGCGNCGCTNNNNAGTATCAGGNTATAATGGAGAGGCAGGGCGGGGCGTTNAACCACGAGAAAGCGGTAATTANGATGGAGAAAGATGGTTGGAAACCNGACAGGGAGTGGGANGCCTGAAGTNTGNATATGATATNGTGGGTGGNCCTCTACCCCATTTCCCNTTTCTTCNTGACTCTCGCNACATTCCTTCCGCATCCTATATNCACGCNATGCACCTTCTACCATCTATGAANTGTCTTCTCTATATGAATCTTCGCCCCTCTATGACCCACCTTNNNTTGNTTATGTTNGCCTATNACCTACGACTAGCATCCTTCGTCGCAAAGCGTATAANGGAACTCTNTNAGAATCAGAACCCAATAGAAACACAGNTCGTCTTTGCATATCAGCGGAAATCTATTCCCGAGGCTCCCTATAAGTAACAGCTTCTGTAATTCCCTCAGCGAAACGAGGCAGTCTGCTGGTNTTCGGTTGAAGATAGAGACGCTCATGACTCCGTCTTACAACGATTTCAGGGGCGCTTCCGAATTTGATGTAGCCCCTATTCAGATCATTAGCGGACCCTTCACACGCGGTGCNTCTTGCCTCTAACCTTCATCNNCCNGGCTATACCCCGACTCCTNAGTCGGCATAGTCGCGCTCAGGATGGTCTCCACTCGAAGTCAGCNGGCGCTCGAGCTGGGTGAGCATGCGGCATCAANGAGTTCCTCGACACNNANNANGAGNCGNGNNGTTAGANGGANNGTTNCNGGTGTGCNGGGCGCNTCGGGGAAAGGTTCGTCTNCTGTTGNNAGAACNCGCTTGNNGCNANTNANNCNTAGTGGATAATGNANCAGAAGTACCCNGCAGCTCGGAGNCTCCCGCCNCCAAGCGNCGGAAGACGACGAAAGCATCAACATCNGNGGANCCTNGGNCAACCCATGCNGCTAACCGACGAGGNCGAANGGACCTCAGTCTCTTCATGGCNATGCCTNTGGACATCGTGTACGAAGTAGGNNCNATGNNNTNNCGANNCANNNNATNTNTNCTCANGCNANANGTAGATNCTAAGCCANCTCTCACCNACNGACCTNCTCAACGTCTCCGNNCTGAACAAATCGTGGCGNAAGACCNTNNTNTCNACTCNGGCTGCATCCGTCTGGANGACTGCGAGGATGGCGGAACGCATAACCTGTCCTGAGCCTCCGACGGGATTCACCGAGCAAACCTGGGCTGCGTTTCTGTTCGGGATGGCTAGCGTATGTCAAAATTGTGGGAAGCGGTCGTCGTGCCACGATATCCGGGATTGGTTCCTGGTCAAGCGGATATGCTCAGGGTGCAAGAGAAGGCAGTGAGTGGAGTGTCATTATGGGCAATTCAGGCATCCGGAATGACGCTATCGACAGCCTTGTAGATGAACGCCTTNTAACGGAACGTCGTTTTCCNGGNATTGATAAGGAGACGCTGAAGTACGTTCCCTATACCAATGGTGAGTAGAAGTAGTCTGCATCCGGANTCTAACTCTCACGTTGATTGTAGACGGTGGTTGGGACTACAATCGTTCCAAAGAGTACTACTGGGACGACGAAATCAAACAGGCTGCGGCTCAGCGGGGAGCCATCGCNGACCCTNATNCCCNAAANGCNTGGGAGGAAAANCGCACAGCCGAAATTGAGAAACGTGCNCAGGTGAGTCA
>JANDKE010000725.1:0-11891 GCA_027627275.1 Coprinellus aureogranulatus | reverse complement strand
GGNNATAGGTCANNCTGGAAGNTCNANANATGGGTAGNNNGAGCTTACGCTATCTGAGGATGCAGGAATNACNTCNTATTCGTCNCCATTCAATGGTGGTTCGAAGGATGGACCTGCATCCTTGTCGGCTTCGCTACCAGGNCGTATGATACAGTNGGGNCGNGGCANATGAGACNGNGCTGAGCTNTCNTTCCGNGCAACNACNTTNGGAATAGANAGAGGTGCNACATCNGAAGCCTTTCCAATGCGTATNTACCTAGANCCAGGGTGTATAACGAGCACCTGCGAGCCGCGTCTTCACNAATATNAGNNACTGGCGCGTNNANCGGNAGACCNTCANACTCACCTGCTGTCNCCCGATCCCTCCTCCGCTATCTCTGGNCCCTTTCCCTTNGCTANATTCTTCCTGTACCAATGCGTCTGCGCCTCCGACTTGAGATAGGTCGAGCTGATGTGCTTGGGGTTGGGTCTATGGCAAGCCAAATCAGACANTGTGATCCAAGGCGCTGCAGGTCGAGCGAACCGCACATCAATGGGACNTGGAATGTNGTGTACTTGANGCCGGTTTCATCTTTCTTGACGTTGGGTATACCTCTGGGCATCGTGTACTAGGTGCTTGGACAGCGCGTGGTAGAGAGCAAAGAGCTTAATTGAGTCGCCGTGCGTGGCATCATCCATCAATCCGGGGACCGGCAAACATGNGATGCGCATCAGCCACCGACAAGCGCCCGTGTCNCCACAACCCGAGGAATGTGTCTATGATTCTAGTTNTNATAATACAGTGAATGNGAAAGAGAAGGCCCTGGTATAGAGATAGACTGCATGGGGGGAACAAAGATACAGAGAGTACAATGGTTTAGATAGCGAGGAAGCATGAGNGTAGAAGGCGTCGTCGGAGGGTCTTCACCAGAATGCACACCATCCAGAGAAACACTGGCACAAGTTCTCTAACGAAGTAGCCTGGTCGATTAGCCGTCCAACCTGATCGTGNACCGTCAAGCTGGGCAGNGCTTCGTTGTCGGGGTCAGAGAGGAANTCCCGACCTACATCGAGTCAGCACTGGGCTCTTGGGTAAAGANATGCAGANGGCGCTTACCAGTCAACTTGTCCTGCACACGNTTGTACACGAAGAGAGCCCGTTCGTTGCGCACTTCGTGAATTCCGTGCGGGTCCTCGGCTTCTACGGAGGGTCTCAATNCAGGCTAGTTGGGAAGCGTGATGGTGTGCTCACCGTTGAANATATCGTTCTCGTCGGCTTTCAACTTCCTGATGGGAGCTTGGGGNTGAGCTGTTGCNCGNACNAGTTCTGGTGCCCGGTCAACGTCTGTGTGATTCATTAGCAGGAGCNANAAATTGAGAATGAAAACAGGGNCATACCTTCGGTACGGCGGTCGGTNTCGGTCTGCATCAACCTCCAGTTGATNAATGGGTCGTACACGAACGCCTCGAGTACCGCCATCAGGGACTCCTTGTTGTCACGCAGAACCTTCATCGTAATCTCGCAAGTGTTCCTGAAGCTTCCTTCAATTCCGCTCACCTAATGGAAGTCAGCAGCCGCAAACAGAAAAGATGAGTGGAGGGGTTCTGGCTCACTTCCATCGCATGTGTAAGCATCCTGGTCAAACGGAATGGGACCTTCTCCGGGAATTTCTCTCGATGCATGGCGACTTCAAAACAATCACCGAAATCGATGTGTACGACCTTTCCGGTACTTCGCTCGAGAAGCAGATTGGATGGATGCCTATCTCCTAGACCGAGGATATGTCCAACCATGCTGTTGACGGCTAGTGACCGCGTATACGTTGCACGTCGCTCCAACCAGTGTTCAGAGTTGGCACTCTTCAACCAAAGCACTCTGTAGAGGTCCTGACCGGTCGTGTTTTCGAGCGCGTACTCGAAGACTTCGACCTTCTGTAGAAGCATGAGCCCTTCATAGTCGGGTGCCATCTATTCGATCGGTCAGAATGGAAGGCANGTATCGCAACAGAAANCGCACCTGAAGCATCAGCCGGTACTCGATGTTCAAGAGTACCTTGCGAGATTCGCGGTAATCACGAATGAGTACGTGCAATGTATCGCTATCCTGTACCCATCCCAATAAACCCGCATTGGGAGCAAGAGGAATGACCGGGTATCTCTGGATGTGGAGGCGGCGCTTGAAGCTAGCTGTATCCACAGATAGAAGAGTATTGACCANACTGAAGAGCTGCATGACCCTTTCATCTTGACGCAAGTCTTCATGACCCTTGAGTACGTATTGATAGTCGCGGCCATCACTACCCTTGAGGCANAGCCTTCGCGGTCGCTGTTTCGAGGCGATGACTGTGAGCTTGGTGGCAAAGCTTTCGATCCTGACGATCGGACGNCCGCTTTGGTAGGTTCCTGTNGTAAAGNATTTCAGTTGGCGGCCACCTCTTAGAAGTANTNAGCATCCTACCTGGGACAGCGAGGTCGAGGTTGCGAGCTTTGAGNAAGCTTGGGGACACGTATTGCAGATCCAAGGTCGTGAGCTGNGGCANCTGNTTCTCGACCTTCTTGAAGACGCCGTAGTAGATATCCCAAGCCTTGTCCAACTCGGTAGGGTCACCGTAGACCTGGTACCGCCTACATGCCTCCCTCGCTTCGTGAAGTTCACGGCCGAAGACCTGNGCGAACGAGGTTTCGCGAGCAGTGGTGGGGCCCTTCTCCAACATCTTATGCAACGGNTCCANNACCATNATCATACCGTCGGGGTTCTTGTCGTTGAAGTACAATCGCGAGGCCTCCTCNAGACCTTCNTGCCACATCTCGTGCCAGAGAATGGCNACCCGAATCAGTTCCTTGCTGACGAGAAGGGCCTGCATGACGATGACAGGGCTGTGCTCCTTCATACGCTCCATTATGGTGAGNGCAGCGTTTCGACGCGCGAGACTCGACGACTTGGAGGCGACGGTGAGAGGGTAGATGAGNGCCTGAGGATGGTGNTTTCCAACGTCGGTCAGGAGATTGTTGATATTGCGGCGGATATTGGCATGAGGCGTCTGAATGCGGGCGATGATCTGGAGGAAATGGCNTGAGTGCATGTTCNGTAGAANATGAACATAAACTTCGTTACCTGAGGAATGACTTCCAACCANGTGTCGACCTCCACTGTTGAGAAACCNCTGCCCATAGCGTGGCTGACATCATCATGGTGACCATACTTGAACCAGAGNGTGAGTAGACGGAGCGTATCTTGAAGCGCTTCCTGATTTTGCAAAGATATAGACTTGAAGAACCCTGACAGATTCTATCTCAAAAAGAAGTTCGGAGAGTGTCAATCAAGGGCAAACTCACCGTCGATCGCATGGACGACATGCACAGCGAGATTATCCGCAGGTACATCGGAGCTATTCCTGGNGTCTGGCTGGTCCAAGTGGGCAACAACCTCGAAGTTGGCAAGCGCCCACGTATGGTGCGCTTTACCCCATGTTGCATCGTACATTGTGGCCAAGAGGTAGGAGTGAAGGATGTCTTGAGCATTCCTCTGTAGGCAGATGTAAGGCTTATGAACTGTCCTGAAACACGCCGAACATACCGCTGTCCATCGATCCTTCAACGCAGACTGCCATTCGCCCTGCTTGAAGTAGCAGCGCGCCAGGAGTTTGGTCAGCTCGGTAATCTTCGTCTTCGAGACGGTTGGGCGGTGCTGTTCCGGGTTCTCTGTTTGAATGTCTTGAGCCAGCTTCGCTGTGAACGCGCGGAGATGGTTCAAGGTCTCCTCTTTTGCGCCTCGAGCCCACATAAACTTGAGTTGGGCATAGACAACATTTGGCGGAGCCTTGACATAGCCATGATCATGAGAATAAGCTCGCTAGACACATACTCAGACAAGAGGCAGACGAAACGGAATTGTATTCACCCGTTCAGGACTCAAAAGAGAGGAGAAAGTCTTCTCGGCCAGCACCATACGGTCAGATTTGCGGCATAGGTTGGCGAACTTGATCCACATAACTGGGTCCTCTTCGGGCGACGAAACCAGTGTTCGAACTTGAAGAATCCTCTGCCACACTTCGACATCAGGTTGGCATCCTTGTAGCCTTAAAGTTGGTCAGTAAACAGGGCACCAGGCAAGTAGCCAGCTGCTTACCGCTTCATCCAAGTCTTCCGCATCGTCGCCTGCCGATCTGGCTGATCTGCGTACTGCTTGTAGGCGATCAGCTCCTCAAGCTCAGACAGCATCTGCGCCCGAACCACAACGCTGCAGCGAGGTATTAGTGGAAATGAACTAAGGGATTCAAGTGAAGAACGAACCTGTAAGATCTACCATAGCCCTCTCCGGTGAACGAGGTGAGTTCAGGTTCAATCAACTCCCTGGCCTTCGCAATGTGAACAAGCGCCTTAGGGAATTGGTTCTGATGAACAGAAAGAATAGCCCTGTAGAATGCCCGGTCAGGAGAGTCACCCTTCATGGTGGAGATGTAATTGTCCATCGAGTCCCAATCGTTCAGGGACCAGGCAGCGGCGGCCGCCATCGGTGCAATCTCCCGACGTTCTTCATGTGTCGCGTTCGTCCAATTCTCTGTAACCTGAGCGAAGAGAGCATCCCATTCTCCGAGCGCGTGCAAGCACTTCATGCGGCCGATCATGATGTCGGGAGAGTCAGGGTCCATTTCGGCCTTCTTGTCGTATGCAACCAAAGCCTCTTGCCATCGTCCCAGGCGCTCATACCATTCCTCATGCTTTGTGACATCGTACTGCTCGCCAGCGTGTAGCAGAGTGCCCCAGGCAGCATCATGTTGCTGAAGGCGGGTATTAATGGAGATGAGCGATTCAATGACGGCGGGGGAAGGTTCGGCGAAGTACTCGAGCTCCTTGTAGTGAAGGGCCTTGGCGTAAGCCATATACTTCATAGCGTATTCGCCAAGTGTGCGATGCTCGATGGGGAGAGGCTTCTCTTCGTGCTCCATGAACTCCGCAAGGTTGAGAAGTCGGTGAACGAGCTCGGATGGTGCAAAAGACGACGTTATCGCGAACTCAATGCACCGCACCAGGTCCTCCTAAGCGACGTCAACAATCGCTCATAAAATCAAAGATTGCGATTTACCTGATATTGATCGTACAGCTCCGTCCAGCAAGAGAGGAAAGCGGCATTGAAGAGTTCCTTCGCCAAGGGAGGGTGAATGTCGACCAGGTTGATGCACGCTCTCAGGGCGTGGGAGGGTGACTCCTTCATGAACTCGACGCTCAGACGATGCATCCACTCGTTCCAGTCGTCCCGCGTCGTGATTGACGAAACGTCCCAAGCTTGCTTGAGATGCTGTTGGTTGACGGTCATCTTCGTTGCCTCGGCAGGTGCGGAGTACTCAGGCGCCTTGGGATTCTCGCTGCCGAGTTGTTAGACACCAGTCGGCAGGTACGAACTGAACAGAGAACGTACAACAACTCCATGACGCTATTTTCTTGAGGCAGCCTCTCACCATTGAGTAGCTTGGAGATGAGGTTCTCGTACCGAGGATGCGAAATGCGATTGCGATGCATGGACTTCAAGCCGGTCAGTACAAGGTACTGAACAGATTCCAGCGGCTCACCTTGCTGATAGTAGGAACGAAGATAGCGAAATCTGAACCGAGTTGCACGACCAAAGAGCAGAGCGTATCCATTACAGCCATCCTCAACTCATTGTTGACGCCCTCCAGTACCCTTACCATCGGATGGATTATCCTCGACGCGTGATCAGAAAAGTTAATCCTCTTGGACAGTCCGTCAATCGTCAAGATGGCCCGCTTCCTCAGCAGTGGCGGTCCTTCAGGACGTTCGTACGACTTCACAATGATCGGAATGACCAGATGCAAGTACTCCTCGATGTTGGCGCCGAAGGTCAAGAAAGCATCGAAGATCTTGGCCTGCACGCTTATTCTCTTCTCGCTGAGGTCGCCATCGAATACCTTCAAGATCAAGGGCAGCACGGTGGGGAGGAATGGTTTGAATTCAGCGTCCAAGGCTTTGCCCATCGCTTCAATCAAAGCGACAATTGGGAGTTGAAGTGGAACATTGTCCCAGAGGTGAGTGATGAGGGCGAATACGTCAACGACGTAGTTTCGGATGTGCTGCTTGATGATTCCGATGAGGATGGCGAGTTGCTGGAGGTGAAACTCTTGCAAACGAGCGGTCGAGTTCATCGTGACCGTTGCAAAGGCGGGAATGATCTAGATAACCTGAGTGAGGTACGGTACGAAGGCACGCAAGCACTACTAACCCGAGGCAGGAAGGTAACACATTTCAGACCCTGAGTCTTGAAGATGGCCATGATGGCTTCAATGACCGTATGGTGGTGGCTGTTGAGAGACTGATCCTTCAAGATCGCCAAGAGAGCATCGATGACGACGGTCTGGAAGTAGTCGTCGGACGACGTGCTAGCAGTGCCCTGCGCGACGGGCACCTGGTTGACCGCTGCAATAGCCGTCTCAGCATTTGAAGCAGCCTCTTCCTCCGGCCGCGTCTGATGGGATTGTCAATTATCTTTGCTCGTTATCGAGTAAATGTCAGTAAACTCACCCTCCTGCGGTAAGGGTCCAAAGCACCAAGGATACCTAGAACCTTCACAACCTCCCTCCGAGTCGTCGCCGACGTCTCCGTCTTCATGATCTTGCCCAGCAACGGAAGTAGCTGTGGATAATCAACAAGAGGTTGGATAACGTAGCCAGTACTCGAACAAATCTGCCCCAACGTATGCAACGCAGCGTCCCGTTTCACAGCGGTCGGGTCAGCGAGCTTAGTGAGGACGATGTTCATCAGCTCTTGAATATGCGGCATCGCTGATTCACCTGCTACACAAGACAATTCACCCAAGCACATCATAATGTTTGCGGCGACGGCTGGGTTGGAGTCGTTGGCTTTCTGAATGAGTGCGCGCAGCATTGGGATGGAATAAGGCTTGATGAGCCTTTGGGTGGCGCTTATGAGGAGGGTAAGGAGCCTTGTGCAGTCCTCTCGATTCCGCCTGGTAAACCGTCAGCCCGGAGTGCCATAAGAGTCGATAAATGGGTAGACATACATCACTGTCGAGTACTCGAGCTCTGTCAACAACTGTATCAGAGCCTTGCGCAGCGAGGGCATTACATATGCAGGGTTATGCTTCGCCAACCGGCCAATGAGTACAACAGCCGCCTCGCGATTCTCCATCGCCTCATCATTAAGCGCGATGAATAACGACCGCACGTTCTCGGCCTGGGCGAGATGCTTGTCAAACCTCTCGTGCAAATTCCGCAGGACAATGTTCCTAATGGCCGCGTCTGGGTCTGCAATACCAACGGTAAGCAATTTGTCGAGGACGTCGCTGATAACCTCGATGGCGTGACTGCTAGCTTGGTAGCAGATGGGATCCTTGATGAACAGGGTGCAGCATGTTTCGGCTGCAGCAGCGCGCACGGATGGGTTGTCGTCCTCCAGGTAGGGAAGCGCGGCGCTTCGTACGAACTCGTTGAGAACGTGGCCTGTCAGATCGAATGTGCCGAGAGTCTTCAAGGCAAGCCTGATAACATCGGGGTTCTTGTCCGTCGTTAGCTGCGTCGCGTTCAACTGGGGAGTGTGCTCATTATGATATGAGGGTGGTGCGCCGAGCGGTTTATAAGGCTGCCCGCTGAGAAGTAACGAGAGCAAGTCCAGCAGGCGATCTGTCGAGCATGTTGAGCTCAAGCGGAATCGGCCATCAAAGCGGTCGACCTACCTTGCACCGTCTTGAGAAGCGGAGGGATATACTTGACAATATTGGAGAGCGCTTGGACCAAAGGCTCACTGAGCCCACAGGCAATCATAAGGTCGAGTTGGTCGTGCAGAAGCTTCGTGAGATTCGGCCCTACCGCCGCCGCCAGCATACCAATACACTGGAAGATAGGCTCTTCTGACGGGGCGTTCTTCCGGCCTCTGGATTGCAGACCGGCCTTGATGTTCTCCATAATAGGTTCGAGGAACGGCTTCATGTCACTTCCAACAGACAGCGCCGTGTGTCCAATGGCAATGAAAGCTGTAGAGCTGTGAGCGGGTAGAGAAGTCAAGTTTACCTAATACCCGTACCTAATGACCTCTCAGTGGGCTTCTCCAGTTGTGCAAGCAAGTGGCCCATGGCTTTGTGAAGGAAGTGTTCTGTGAAGGTCTGCGTGTCGTATGCAGCGAGGGTGGGGATCATGGTAATGACCATCTTGCGGACGGTCTGGTCTCTGGATGTTCTGAATCGAAGGATGGTCTCTGCGGTATCCAGGAAGTTCTCTTGCATAAACTGCGGAATGTAATGATGAGGGTGGTCCAAGGGGGCTCGATGTGCGACGTACCATGCCCGCATGTAACAGCAACTCCCGGTAAGCCAGCAGGGATCCGTGAATGATTTCAGGTTGAGCCATCTTCAACCCCGACTGCGCTTCTTGCAGAATCTTGAAAAGATATGGGTTCCGAGCCTGGCGTTCTCTCGAGATGACTATCTGCAGGCAGTTAGCGAGCAGCTCGGCAGCTCCTTCCCTAACAATGAGGCGAGCATCCCGTAAAGGCGAGGCAATGTTCTCGAACACGATATCGATGTGGTTGTGGAAGTAAGTCGGGCTGTTCCTTGCAAGCTCCTTGAGGATCAATACTCCAGCGTAACGCGGCGCTTCTCCCTTCTCTGGCTGCATGAGTTCGATAGCGGCGGGAACCTCGAAGTCCATGAACCTTTCTCCAAATGCAGCGCCTCCGATGTGTGCAATCTTCCCCAGCGTCTTCGACGCCGCCATCATGAGGTTCACATCGTGGTTCGGGAGCAGGTGCTTCACATAGTTGTAGAACCGGAACAAGTTGCGCTTGGATTCGATGGTCTCTTCCTGTTCAACGTCCAATAGCTTTTCTAGAGAGGTTGTCTAGAAATGATTATAGAGAGCTGGAGTCTCAGTGCGCACCTATTGCCAACAGACCACCAAACGCTTCCACATTGCTTTGGCTATGCGTCAACTCGAACAACCGCCTGTTTATATTGTCGTCCCACAGCTTGGCAGCTGCATCCGACGTCATTTCAGCTATCGATATCTGGACCTAAACCTCCATTAACACCCCGTAACACAAAGCAACTCAGACGCAGTCCCACATAGCGCTTAAGATCTTCAGCAGCCTGTATCCTGGTATCTGCATTCCGGCTCTTGAGCCCATTGAATATTGCGTTGAGCTGGTCGCTCTGCTGTTGGGTAGCAGAGGACGACATGGCTGTCTAGTGCCCGGGAGAGAAGTGGGGGAAACCAGAGGCGGCACGGACCTCTCGATTTCGCGCGGGATGAGGACAACCAACAGGAGCACACTGCTGATTACAGCATAGCTGTTTGTATTTGTTGATTTCTGAAGACGATCTAAATATAGACACCTCAGCCTACCACGCACGATGGGCGCCTATTCCGCGAATAGCCAGGTTTGGAGGCATCGTTGGAGGCTCCAGACCGACGTATTCGTCCGACCTGAGCAGGCTGGGATCGAATCTGGTTCTCCTTCCGCGGTGAGGCTCGACAATAGTCCGGAATGGCCGGGGTTGAGCTTATATTATAGTGCAGCTCGCAGGAACCACCCAGGGTCTACGCTTCGGGCCTTGCCACCAGCTGGTCAAAGCACAGCAGTTCGTGAGTCATTGTGCTGGCTGCGCCAGTAACCACTTCAAAGCCAGCGATACATTCCTTCGAGTTGGCTGTGCTCGCAGTAACACGAGGCTGTGATAGAGCTGATCATGATGCTTTCGAAGCGTCGACCGACGTGTCAACTCTAATCTTCAAGGCGAGCAAGGAATCGTATAAGTATAAAGTTACAGTTGTACCCAGCAACAAGGAATTTAATCTCACTCTTTCATACTAGTGGCTGTGTCATTGACTGTTGGGCGCTAAAGCGGGCTCACATGCATCAACGTACCTCTCCCACTTCTACTAGCTCGTTTACAAAAGTAGGTACCCTTATCTACCTTCCAAGCTCACCTCATGCTCTCAACTGACTCTTGGGTTTGCAGAAGCGCTGCATATACCGCACAGGTACCCCTGCGCCCATCCGAATGGCCAAAGCATGGGTGTACATCGAGAAGGTCATACAGGCCTTCGTACTGATACTCACTAGGTCAGCCACTATGGCCCTACACCTGCCGTTCTCCTACTGATCAGGGGCACGTTCTTTGCCTCATCTAGTCTCGGATGGTATGTCGCGACCGTCCAGATAGGTTGTAAGTAGCCTATTCTCGCTGCGTCAGGTACTCGTGCTCACATTGCTGGACCAGGGGGATGGCTCTACCAGCTCCATGGCAGAAAGGCCTACGCAAGTAAGTATCCTCTCTACCCACCTCAGACGGGTCGATAGTTAACTTGGGCTCAGCTGCGTACATCGCCGTAGTCAACGCAGGCTTCGCCGCCTGCCTCTCCCTCTATCTATACCTCTGCTCAAATCGAGCAACGCACTCAGTAGCGCGATACCCCAAACCTGATAAGACCCAACTCGTCGAACCCTACCCCTGCTTCGACCGAGCAGGCGGGTTCCGAGTTTGCGTCAAAGATAGCTGCAATGGGAGCTGGGCGCCCCCACGGTCGCACCATTGCTCTACATGCGGCGTCTGCAGACTGGACTTCGACCACCATTGCCCATGGGTGAGTTTCACGCAGTCTTTGAACGTCCTCCCGCTCGTTCCTCATCTGAACTCGCTCGTCCTGTTCACCAGGTAGGCAACTGTGTCACCATCCCCCGACTCAAAGCCTTCCTCCTCCTTGTTTCCTTGTTCCCTTTGACCTTCGCCGTAGTGGCATTCCCCGTCCGTCGCATCCTCTACTCCCACATCCTACTCGCACTTCAAACATCCCAATCGACCCCTCTAATCAGACGATACTGGTGGGACTGGCCAGGGTCTTGGGTTATCATCGCTGGACCACCAGGACGCTGGATCGTCGGCACGATCCTTGGTTTCGTCTGGCTTGGGCTGGGAAGAGATAATGAGGCATCAGGATACCCGGGAAAGCTAGTGGAAGAACCGCATTTCAGGATCATAGCGCTCTTTGGCATCTTTCTCGTATTTGCACTCTTCGCAGCGGTGAGTGAGCTTACACCGAAAATAGAGGATCTCAACTCATGGTGTGGCAGGGCCTTGGTCTCTTGACGATGTTCACAGCGCTGAGAGGCTCCACTACGTTCGAGTCTCTCGGGATAAGTGGACACAAGAGAACAGATTTGGTCTGTATACCCACTCAACAAGGCGCTTCAAACGATCAACGTTTCGTGTTTGGGCCCGAGCCCCATGAGCGCTTGTACGATCTTGGGCCCAGAGCAAATCTCAAGAGATTGTGGGACCTTCCCCTCTTCCCTCAGGAACCTCCGTAAGTCTCTTCCAGCTCCAGTGACCGCTTATGCTGAACTGCATACAGGGCAGAATTTACCTGGTCTAAGCTCAACCCCAAGATAGTCCGCAGAATGCGTGCGTCGATACCGAACGATAGGAAGGACGTGAAGAGGAAGGCAGATTGAGGATGGATTGATGAAAGGAATGGAGGCCGGACAGACGCCTTAGGAGTGTATCGAAACCTAGATACTGATGCTCTATGAAGACTCGGAAGACTCCTTCTGCACGCCGTACTTGGCGGGGTCGGTGCCATGGTGGTTGTGGTTCACAAGGTTGAACCTGTAACATAGGTTAGGCACATACTCATTAATATATCGAAGGGGGCGTACATAGGGACAGCAGCTAGAGAGATGGGAACCATGGACAACGTTAGTGACTCTCACAAGGAAAGAGAAACCTAATTGCGCACAGAATTTGAGCTGAGAGAACGTAGAGTTGGCGGCAGCAGCTTGCTGAACCCATTCAGGCTGATGCGACGTTCCATACAGAGGCTTGCCCTCGCGCGCCCTCTGGCTCAGCTCCTCAAAGTCCCTCTTGACTTCCCGCTCGTTCTCGC
>JANDKE010000724.1:0-20871 GCA_027627275.1 Coprinellus aureogranulatus | reverse complement strand
CCCACTTGACCCTGCCTTGGACTCGGGCGACACGAACGATGCTGCAGCCGAGAAGGGAGGTGGTGGTGGAGGAGGCGAATGGGGAGGGGAGGGGATGAATGGGGGCATAGGGAGTCTCTGGCGACGGCACTTTTTCCGGTGGGTACGGGGCTGGGTTCATGGGTTGCCCAGTAACGGGATTGTGAGGGAGAGGCCGACTATTCCGGGGGCGCGTTGGGGGTGGGGGCTGATAGGTTGCTTCCAGAAACACGCGAGAAGGAGGNTGAGGGGATGGATTTGTGGATGTCGAAGCAGCGCTGTGGAGTCCCNGCGAAGCGCCATATTCCACTTGNGATCGTTNGTCATAGTGAGGTTGCGAGTGAGGAAGAGCGCGATATCTTGTCTCTGGAGAGGGATACGCTCCAGCCGCNGAAGATAGGGACNNNGATGAAGCATATTTNGACGGNTTGGNNGCGTGATANTCTTCNAGTGGCAGCACATTTCCGGGGGTGTCGGAGCGCGAAATCCTCATGTCNAATGNGGGCNGAGGATCNNCCCNTNNCGCGAANCGTCCATNCTGCNCTTGGGCTTGNNNGTGAGGGGGAGAANGANGANGNTGGNTGGGTNGTNGGGGTANTGGNAGCTTTCGNTGAGGGTGCCACAGATCTTGACCTNGAGAACANTCCNCGGAACGCACTTTCTTTCTGTTCCTTCTGCTCCTTCAGAGGCTCTTGTCGGATCCTCTTCCTTCCTGCCGCTGTACGAGACGACATTGATCAGCTTCTACGAGGGATAGTACAAATGCTGGAGACAAGGAGAGGAGTCAACGTGTCGAGTGAGCGTCAAAGCTAAGGACAAGATAAACAAGTCCGCAAGTGTGCCGCACTCCAGGATCGCGACCAAAAAGGACANGCGGAACGCATCCATCCGCTTTGAGATTAGGAAGTGGCAGATCAGGGTAGCCAGATCCATGGGAAAGGTCCATGATGGCCTTCCTGTGCGTCTCGAAAGACCTGCAGGCTGCCATTCCGGCCTATCATGCCTTGTTGTGGCTGAACATGCCGGTTATCTGAGTTTGGACAGGGCGACAAGGCAAGACAAGCGTGGTTCTCGGGGACGCTTTGTGCTTCTTCAGCNCTCAGCGTGGACTTGCGGCNATAAGGAGAGGTCTACGGACCCGACAAGGTCCAGCTTCTATGAAATGAAAATTGCTTGTCGGAAGTGTACCCTGCGTGNAAATCGCTTGTGTGGACGNTTGTTGGAACATAGAACGCACCAGACCCAGACCATGTATGTGAATCGACATGTGGCCGCNGCTAGGGCTCGTTATCGACTTATCGCCCAATCATCCANCCCAAGAAAAGCGATAAGTGCATTCGGCACGAGTGTGATAACGCATTTGAAACTGGCTCCGGACTGCCCTGAANGCTGAGAGCNGAGTTTGAGGTCTAGACACCCTTTNTCCACCTGAAAACGCGTTCACTGGAGGTATCTTTCTGCAAAATGAAGTGCTTGAAGGTGCTTAGTGAAGGCAGAGATGGTGCGACACGTCTGCTGGAACGCCAACTGGTACCGATGCCGGTTCCCACGGAGTGACGGCAACAGACCGCTCTGCGCTTTGACTCGCACCTTGTCTTTTGTCTCTTAACGTATGCTCGTCCAGTAGCGAACATCACAGTTCTCGCACTGACCTTGTGGGGGCTGGTGGGCGACTGCAAAAGCTTCTGTCGCTGCGAAGCACCTTCGTTCATCGACCCGAGACGCCCAGGATGGCNGCATCAGCTTCTTCAGAACAGGTTTTGCACAGGACGTCACTCNCCGTCAGTGAATGAATTGCGAAGCTTCAGGCCTTGAGGCAGTATGAGAAAACGGCAGAAGATGTGAGTTAACTTCCAAATACTCCAACCTCGTCTCCNTCGGACCCACTGTAGTGGTCTGCTTCACAGCGATTTCAATCTCACATCAAAGCAACCTATCACCGTCCATATCGATTCTAACCACCTCCAGTACCGAAACGGAAGGCCTCCTTTGAAGATTGACATCTATTACCGCACAATGCACTCCTTTCACATAGCAAGGTGTGTCATGGGAGACGAACAGCGGAAGTCCTGCAACACCTGTTCTCGCCTGGATGAAGGCGCACCGGGAAGCNCAGACCGGATCTCTGGAATCTGATATCCTACCTCTATCTAGCCAAGCGTTACTCGACATCGCCCTTGCAATATAATCGGTGAAGCTGCGATATCCATTGACAGCATTCATTCTCATCGGGTGCCAACCCTGTGCTCAGGAGATAACGAGGAGATAAGTGCAGTGCTTGCGTTGGAGACTCCCCCGAATGCTATCCAAGCAAAGGAACACCATTANATCCAGTCAATTTNAGCGTTTCTGCTGCACTGTAGGCACTGAATGGCTGTAAAANGGGACATTGTCTNCCCTTCAGACAAACNTCGAGGGGCAGAAGATCACNACTTCTCAAACCCGGTGCATGGATAAGCCTTATCTAATATCTATTCTGCGCTAACCTATCTCAATCTATCAAAGCCTGGATGGGAGACCCGCTTCTCACCATCATTCAGTCGTAGACACACCCAACTAACGCTCTGCCGGAATGTATATAGTTGCACAGTCCCCGCGCCCTTCCAGGTATCCTTCTTTTCAACCAAATCGTTCACCGTCCCCCGGCGCAGAACTGGCNNCCGATGGTGAACGTCACCTACGACGAGTGTAAGTTACGTTAGGGGCCCTCACAGCGTACTGGGGATGCTAACACCCTTATCTCGCCCACAGCTGGGTCTATCAAGCTACCTGAGGACCCGGACGTGGTGTACAGTCCCGGCGATGTCGCTTGGGTTCTCGCCTCTACAGCTCTCGTCTGGATAATGATCCCAGGTCTTGGATTTTTCTACTCTGGCTTGCTCAGGTGACCACCTTTCGCTTGTTTTGGATGAGGAAAGGTGCTCATGATTTCCGCAGGAGGAAAAATGCCCTCACTATGATCTACCTGAGCATGATCACGCTGGCGACTGTTTCTTTCCAGGTAAGCACGACTGGTTGGCCCAGTTGCAACGATTCTGACGTGGCAAAACCATAGTGGTTTTTCTGGGGCTTTTCATTGACATTCAGCGACGGTGCAAGCTCCTTCATTGGGGACCTAAGTAAATGCCTTCTCAATGACGCGAGGTATTCAATATTGACCGCTTCTTCGTGCAGAACACTTTGGCCTCAAAGGAGTCCTTGAAACCCCGTCTATTGGCAGCGTCAAAGTTCCTTCAATCGTCTTCTGCGTCTTTCAACTCATGTTCGCCGCAATAACGTACGCTACTCCCACTTCCGCCTTCTGTACTCCAGCATTGACCCACACATGACCGCCATCCCAGCCCCATGATTGCAGTCGGTGCTTTTGCCGAGCGGGCTCACTTGGGTCCCATTATCGTTTTCGTCTTCCTCTGGGCGACACTCGTCTACGACCCGATCGCCTGCTGGACATGGAACTCCAACGGCTGGTCATACGCTCTCGGAGGCTTAGATTTCGCTGGTGGCACTCCCGTGCACATCTCCTCTGGCACCGCCGCACTGGCGATCTCTGTCTATTTGGGTAAGCGCCGGGGGTATGGCACAGAAGCGCTGGCGTACAAGCCGCACAACACAAGTTATGTCGTATTAGGAACAGTTATGCTCTGGTTTGGGTGGTTCGGTGCGTGTAAACCCCTCTTGTAAAGGTGATTTGGATGGAGTACTGACAGTGGCGTGTGATGTTCATTAGGTTTCAATGGCGGATCTGCACTTGCTGCTAATCTTAGGGCGGCGCAGGCCTGCATTGTGACAAACCTCGCAGCTAGTGTCGGCGGCTTGACTTGGATGTTCTGGGTACGCTTTCCCTTACTTTTCCTAGTTGACGAGTTGTACTAAATTAATTCGTCCTAGGATTATCGCATTGAGCGCAAATGGTCGGCTGTTGGCTTCTGCTCTGGCGCCATCGCGGGTCTGGTAGCAATCACGCCAGGCTCTGGTTATGTCGGTTCTCGTATGTGCAAAAGCAGACTCGAGTGAGCGAAAGCGCCGTGCTAATATGTCTTTAACCACTGTTTAGCTGCCGCATTGCTCTTCGGATTCATGGCTGGAACCGTTTGCAACTTCGCCACCCAGCTCAAGTTCCTCGCTGGATATGACGACGCTTTAGACGTACGCTCATCTTATCAGCGAGTACTAGACTGTACCAAAATCTGATTGTTTCCTGAATTCTAGATCTTCGCCTCGCATGCCATCGGCGGAATAACTGGCAACCTTCTCACCGGCCTCTTCGCCCAGTCGAGTGTCGCGGGCTTCGACGGTGGCCTCGCACCCATCCAAGGAGGATGGCTCGACCACCACTACATCCAACTAGCATACCAACTCGCTGACTCTGTCGCAGGTATCGGCTACTCATTCGTCGTAACCAGCATCATTCTCTGGGTCATGCACTACATCCCTGGCCTCCGTCTCCGCGTCAATGAAGAAACCGAGATAGTGGGCATTGACGAGATTGATATGGGAGAGTTCGCGTATGACTATGTTGGCGTTGAGAGGGAATTGAGGAATGATGTGGCTCCTCCGGAAGTTTCTGCGATGCAGGTGAGAGAAGTGGAGCAGCAGAATTATATGGATGCGGTTGGGAGCGAGAAGAGGAGTCCAGTCAGTTCGAGAGGGCATTAAGCGCTCAACCTTCTGTGTTCGTATTCAATGTCCATGGCCCCAGTTAGGTAGTGAATTTATTGTTTCGCCCAATAATGTGTACAGAGTCAACTCCAACTCCCGCTACTGTAGCATTTCTTACTGTGTATTTGTTTTAGATATACCTGTCTTTACCCACGTTGCGTTTGACCATCATATTGAAGCTCGAAGGAAGGAACATTATTGATTAAGAATATCACTGCGTCCATGGCAAGGGATCTACTTCTTTCGGTAGTATCTACATTCCGGCAGACAGGCAGCCCAAGCACCATGGAAGATGCACACACTTGACGAGAAGAACCGCAGTTTCGGAGAATCCAGAAGACGACTTCGTTTCCGACTGCGGTTCCGGCTACTCACATCGATAGGCTCGCTTGGTTTTCGCGTCGCAGCCATTGTTGAACCTGCAGGTTTTACATATGGCGTTCGGCCCCTTCCATACACATATTCATAAGCAGAGTTCATTTAGGTGACCGCAGGGAAGACTCTGGGTCGAGGACAATCGAATGTTCGCCAGAATGATAGTCGTCACAAGCAATCCTTACTTCGATGTCAGAGATCATCCTCGGAACTCCTTGTCTTCTGGCACATCTGAACCAGACAGCCAGAATTGCCCAGAGAGGAATTTTAGCCACACGTCGAGCGTCAAAGCGACAGTCATTTCGATCTTCTACCTGTGGAACAGAAGATGGCGAAGCAGTTACGATGCCACTGGTGACACGGCCGAGTACATCGTGAAAGGCGAGATGGACTGGTTCATCAAGGATCCGAAGATAATGTTGTGTCTAGTCCAGTTCGCCCGCGCTCTACCCTCTCACCGTGGGCTCCCTGACCTGACAATGCATATGCAAAGGAAGCGTGAAATAGAGAGGCAAAGAGGCGTATGCCATCCTACGCATTCACGAGCGAAAGAATCCGGGAGTGTTGGGGTTGTATCCCTGAACTCCAAGGGCGAGCGGCAACTGAAAGCCACGTATTCCGTAGACAGAAAAGATATCTCCTCGACTACTCATCCTATGGCCCAGGACGTATAGTATCGGATCATAAGCAGGCGGACTCACGGAACTTTGTCATGACTCGCTCGTTCTTGAGCAGATTCTGCGAGCATGTCCTAGTAGCCTACATCCCGGTGAAATCGCCACTCCCGACTGATAAGGGAGTGAGCCACACGGGTGAAAAACTTCCAGCTATCAGGTCCACCCGCATTCAGCTATGCCTTCCCCACGACAGGCTTACTACTGTCTGCATAGTGCGCTAGCTGTTCTTGTAGACAGGTGACTGGAACAATGCCGGGAAAGGTGGGCGTGCTTCTCCCGGTAGTTGCAATTGCAAGTTCATGGTCCTGTAGCCGCAAAGCTTTAGACCATTTTGGGGGGACAGACAGGGTCGTCGGAAAAGCATCTAAGGTTCGAGATAGAGTTATGGTTCCGAGTCGGATCGTATCAGAATTGTTTGTCTCTGTTATTCATGACCTACTCGGACACTCTTTTCGCCAGCCTTCACGTTGTGACTTTCCTCCTAACCACGATAGTGTTCAGATCCCATGCTCGTTCCCTCCGCTGAGCGACACCTCCAAAGAGCTTGGGTGACGCCTGATGGTCAGAGTCCGAGTACAAGGCATAATCAGCGCAGGCTCCTCCAAGTCCAACACCCTTCATCGACTTCCTCTCTTCTTCCACTGGGTACTAGAGGCTCTTGTCAAACGCCTAGTGCTTCACAGAGCATCACCACTCTACCTTAATATCTTCCAAGCTGCTGCTGGATCCAAAGTTCTCTGATTGAATGCCTTGCCACCTGCTGCGCCTTCCCCAGATGCACTCCTCGACTGCCACAGTCCTCCGGCAGCAGAACTGCCCCGAGGCATATCCACCTAGATCTCCAGCCAATGGCACCTCCTAGTCACTGTCACTCCCCCGAATAGCGCGGCTGTCTCTCATGAAATGCAATATGGGCTGCCCATCGACGGCTTTGTTCCTTACGCCTTCCCTGTTCTGGCTTTCGGCAGGTGGCACCCCCTTCGCTCTAGGGGCATTACGACCGTCTAATTTATATATGAATCCTAAACTTGCTTTCCTGCCTTGCCATTCCTCCATGCCTTACCATTCGCTCCCCGTAGACACTTCTGCGCTCCCGTCATGCTTCACCCACCTTCCCGTTCGTATCCACCGCGGGAAGGAGGAAATCCAGCGACACACTCTCGACTTCGTGGACTCAACGAAAGGTCAAGGCGCGAAGGCACATAAGCACGCCTCGTATAGGCACACACTTACGGGACCGGACATGAATGTCTATGCGCTATCATGGTGTGAGGGTGAGTTGGACAGGGTCAAATTAGTAGTCGAGTTCATAGAGCTGCTTTGGCAGCACGATGGTGGGTGGCTCAGTCGCTTTTTGAGTACACTGATGCTAACCTGAGCAGACGTTATGGAAGAAGTTCCTCTTCGCGAGGCTGTTGCACAAGGCGAGAAGCTTCGTCGCGCGATGTATGAAGAGCACGACAGCGAACCTGTCGCAGATAACCACCTGGGCATGCGGGTTAAGAGGTTCCGCGATATCTGCCGTAGGATGAAGGCGATTGATGCGATTGCCTGGGTCGAAGTCCAGGAGGATGTAGCGGAGTGGCTGCTCATCGACACACAACTGAAGGAATGGGACTCGGTGGAAGAGTACCTTGACTTGAGGAAAATTCATGTTGGAAACAAGTGAGTTCGTTCCCTCCCGTCTTGCTTACCCGACCCTAACGCTCCTCTGCGCTTACTACAGCACTATGACAAGCCTTATTCGTTGGTCGATGGGAATTCACCTCTCTAAGGACGAGCTCGAGTTCATCAAGCCGTACACTGACGCCGTTGGAGTCTGGTACGGGGCCATGAACGACTTCCTGAGCTGGAAGCGCGAGCGCGCGCAGCCCACAGATCGTGTAATGAATGTGGTTCACCTTATCATGAAGATGTACAACCTCCCCGAGGATGTCGCCATTGACACTGCTCGCGGGATACTCGTCAAAGAGGAAGGCAAATTGTTGTGGATGACCAAGGATCTGCATGATAAAGCTGGGCTTTCGACGGGCTTGAGAGCGTATATTGAAAGCCTAGGCTACTACGCGGGGGGATGGTTTTACTGGTGCCTGTTGGCTCCGAGGAATACGAAGCCGCAGTCGTTTGATATCTGAAGCCTTGAGTGGGGCCTTTAGCATACGGTTTAGTCACTAGCGTTGGCATCGATACAAGCCTTGTTCCGCTGTTTTCTATGCCCGTAGCTGTCACATATATTCCTAAGGCCGACGTTACTCATCTGGAAAGCATGTCATCTCAGACATCCCTTGTAGCTGGTGGTATCATAGAAAAAGGTCACAACGAGGAGGTTCAAAAACCGAAGGGTATATATAGCAAGACAAGCTGCTCGTCGACAAGGAGGGAAGGAAGCCAAATGGTCAGATATAGAAGCGAACGCTAACGAGGGTATATGAACGGTTAGACCGTTGGAAGAGTGAAGAGCTCGGTAACGGTAGGGCAGTCTCCAGGCATATCAGTGGGCTGGACCTTGTACACGATCTTGAAAAGTCATAGCGTCAGAGGTGGCATTGAGTAACAGATGCTAAAAGGGTACTCACATCTCTGCTCATGCCACAGACATAAAAATCCGTCAAGTTGGAGTTAAAGACCAGCTTCGCACCCAACTGTGCGTCCATCCGATCCGAGAACAAACTGAAAGTGTCGAACCGAGCACAAGGGTTATGCTTCTCCACCTTCTTCTGCCCACTCTTAGGTATCCCATCCACATCCTGAACGAATTTCATCACCGCCGAAGGTCCGCATTCCCCAAAGTTTGGCTTAGTCCGGTTGACTGGGTACAAGTTGGAGAGATAGGCAGGAGATGGGAGCGAGAAGTCGAGGTAGGGGCGATAGAGATAGGGAGAGGTGCTGCCAGCGATAGGATCCTCAGCGACGATCGTGCCGTTCATAAGGTACATCAAGGCGATTGGGCCGTCTCCGCTGAGAGTAGCGACACCATGTTGTCCGGTAAGACGGAGAGGCTGATGCGGAAAAAGAGGCAAGGGTCAACGAGTGTTCTGATGACCAAGGAGGAAGGACGATACGTACCATAAACCTATTGCCAAAAGAGTCGTCCCCGACGAAGGTAAAACACAGGCGAATCCGCGTTGGGGATCAGAGCTGAAGAGACCAGCTTGGCTATCGCGGAGAGAGTGGAGAGAATTAATCCAGTAGTGAAGCGCATGATGGTCCTAGTGGGGTATAAAGAGAAGGCGTCGCAGGATATAAAAGTGTGCGGGAACTCTGGAAAGCTATTTGGTGATGGGGTCCCCACTGACTGGCCCCAGTCGCTTTATAGTCAGATCGTGTTCCTCATCGTACCGCACAACCGTCTCGATCTGAGCGGCTGGCCCAAGATATTCAGGGGGATAAATCGTCATTTTCCCGACCCTGACGTTGATAGGGGGTGGCAATTGGAAAACGTCGTCCTCGAGGAAAGGCTGAACAGAGATATCAGGCGGGAGTGAAACCGCAGTCTCCGAAAGCCCGAGGAAAAACTAAGATCATGACACTCACTGGCAAGCGCGGGCCCAGTTCGATCGGTTATTACGCAGCACCTTTTTCTTACCCAACCACTGGTCGGCTTCGGGCAATCCATGCGCCGATTGACGCGGTACAACAGTGGCTCCTGCAGAGAGACCCACCTGTAGAGCTGGTGTACAGTCACTATTACAATAAATGATACAGTAAATCACTCAACAAATCCTCCAACAGCCCTGATACCTTCCACAATTCTCCTATAATCCCTCAAAAGCTCCCCAATTTCCGACAGCCTCAAATCCCCGGGTTACAATCGACGAACTTCTGTATTGGAGGCGCGAGTCGGAGCGGTGGCTGCTGCTGCGATGGCGATGACCTCCCTGCTGGTGGTAATTGGTTGGGTGGCTGTGATTGCGCCTGCGACGAAGGTAGTGGCAGAGTTCGAAGGATCGGAGAGGGTGATCGAGACACTGCTGGGCTGGTTGATTGGGGTGCCGTGGGTAGCTGGAGGAGTAGCGAACTGTTTGACGCGTTATTCCCACCCTATTGGGCAGACAGAGTGAGTACGCATACTATGGAAAACTAAGTGATCGCTTACCTTCAAGCTGGACGCCAAACCGGACATCTTCGCCAGTCGATCAGACAGACTCTTCCTACCGCCAGTACCTGTATTCGCAGCTGTAGCAGCCTCACTGGGCGTCGGTACTGGTACCACACTGGGCCCTTCAACTCTACGATCCTCACTCCTCTCACCTCTCCTGCGCGCCTTCTTCTTCCGACCTCTCTTAGCCGACTCAGCCAACATACTTTCGAAGCTCTTGATACTCCTTCCTCCCACACTCCTCGCATCCTCCTCACTCTCACTCGCATCCTCCCCATCGCCGCTCTCGTCTTCATCATCCTCACTCTCATCACTATCATCCTCACTATCCGACGTCGTAGTCGCACTCTCNCTNTCACTATTNTCACCCCTCNGCCCCAACCCTAACCCTNAAACTNCCCCNACTTCNNTTACTCCTCNNNGACCNNGCCCNTGANCTNGCTCGNCTCCTCACATCCATCATCTGNTGACCCTCCTCCCCACCCCCAGTCGCCCTGGAGTTCGCTCGGCTCCTNTGAATNGTCGGTAATGCAGCAGCGAGATTCGCNATCGAGAACCCNCCGCCCTGCGAATCAGACCTCCTNAGCAGCCCNAACCCAGAACGCGGGGAAGACGTNGCCGACTTCCANGAGCTCGGTAACCCGACTGTCCCTAGAGCNTCTCCAGGTGTAGACGGCCTGGATCCACCAGCNTGACTCGCACTGCCGCCTGGGGGCTGATTGGGAAGNAACGAACGNAGNATACCNAANGANGANTCCACGACNCCGCTGATGACCTTNTTCGCGCTATCCGCAATAGCGTCGACTTGCTGCTCCACCCTTCCACGNAGNCCNACAGACTCAGCGCCAGGCGTNCCTGGAGCNAAAGGNGTNTCGGATGTGACTGGGCTGCGCGTCAAGGGTATAGGNGTCAATCCCGCGGTAACAACCTGGCNTGCGTCTCCTAGTCCAAGAGATTCNAGATCNACGTTCTCCAAGAACTCTGCTACNGCCATAAGGTTGATGAGGCAGTAGCTNTCCTCNCCTGCNAAGGANTGNTTNCNGAAACGTTGCGTGAAGAGGAGNTTGGAGAGNAGNCGGGGTGGGTTGGCTTTGACNACNGAGAANATNANCATNGGTAANANNACGTCTCCNGANACTGGNGTNGGNGTNACTGGTTTCCTGGGTTTAGTAGAAGAGATGTCCGANAGGTCGAGTGCGCTAGGTCTGTGGTGAAGTTTGGACGGCTCAGAGGCGACTTGTGGCTGGGAAGANGAANTGACAATGGTGGTNTTGGNGTCAGTAGAGCTTGTGGAAGGGAGATTNGTTGTGGACATCTGCAGAGGGGACGGNGCAGGGGAGGGCTTGGCGTCTTCCACGNGGAGAGGTGTANNTTCAGCTNCAGNAGAGTCGCCTTTCANNGCCGCACGTTCAGNCGGCGTAGGCGTTTGTTGACCAGNATGNGTTGACGGCTTGGCTGTTGGCAGATCGTCCGCATCGTCCCTGNCTTTCACTTCGACTTCGNTCGCGTCCCCTTCTCCCTTCAGNCGAATGGGTGGTAACCTAGACAGGCCGTCTTACGGGGCAAGTCAGAAGATGTAAAGCAATTGNATTTNANCATGCATACCAACGACAACTTTGTGNGCTGCAACGAGAATTGCAGCCTTNTCTGCTGGGCACCTACAAGGATCTAGTTGATTGAGCACTGGAGTGAAAGATACAATCAGTACTNGCGACTTCCNGNGAGNANCAAACAGCGCGTACTTTCNCCACAAGCGTTGACAACCACTTCTACATCAGGCCCATTGTCCCCNACAAGGACATCAAGATGGGCGAGGGTGAGATCCAGCTGATTNAGCGCCGCGATTCGACTTGCTAGCGCTTCGTCGTGNGAGGCATCGTCAGTCGTTGGCTGCATGAACAATCTGGAATGGANGTAAGCTGGAGGANTCTACGACAGCAGAAGCCGTAGATAAATACCTCTCGTAGAATAATGAAGTCACGACTCTTTCAACCAACTCCATGATTTCCTTTATCCTCTCCTGCACTTCCTCAGTCTCCTTCTCTNCCTTCTCCGTCTCCGCTTCGCCNTCACTGCTNGTNCTGCGCTTGACCANNGCNGCNTGAAGGTCTTCNTCCANNAGGCTNAGGAAGTCNTGCACTCNATCCGCCGCATCGTCAGAGCTTTCTTCCANANCACTNATCTCGTATCCACNCTTCTCTGNCCCGTCCCTCTTCGAACCCCTCACCCGTACGAAGGGCATCCANTCCGCTGTAAAGTCTATNACTCTGTCNACAACCCAANTGGGAGTAGATCCCTGAAGNAAGCCCTTTACTTCCGNCCTCAGCCCTTTGTTAATTTCCTTGGCCACATCNTGCCTAACGATCTTGCGGTCTATTGTGTAGGCGAAGATATCCACGGGGTTCCCCGAGTCTACNGAAGAGTCGAAGCTCCTTATCGAAGCGGGTGGGGATGCTGGTGCGAGGTTGACGTTACTGCTTGCTGCTGATCCTTTCGACGACGAACCCCCGAANAGGGAGGCGAAGGGATTGGGTAGCCTGGAAGCNGTGGAGCTNCCTGATGCCGTGCGCCCTGGNCGTGGAGGCAGAGGGGGTTTTGGCGATGCTTGTGCCCGTGGTGGAAGGGGAAGAGTTGTGCATTCGGACTGGATGGCGAATTTCGGGTAAGAAATATGTTCGGGTATCGTAGGTAGAGGGGGGAGTAGGCTGAACGCAGCTGAACGAGAGATGGGTGATAGGAGGTCTTGGAAGAGCTTGGATGTCGGCGACAGTGTCGATCGGAGGGTTATGCAGTCGTTGGCTAGCTGGCCTCGTACGCCTGAGGATGTAACAACGGATGAGCCATCTAGAACGATGACATGGTCCCGTATAAATTCCAAGGTCAGCCTTTCATTAGACTGCTGCTCCAGAGGAAGGAGTAGTGTTGCCTGCACTGCTCATAAGCGAAGGTCCTAATAGCAACTAACTAGCTGTACGCACCTTTCCCGATGTAAGGAGACTCCAAACCTCACTCCATTCCTCGCCCTCATTGAAGGCTACGAGTTTCTCCAAGATAGCCCACCCAATCGTACTGGTATCGAGCCCAATGTTCTGTGCCGCCGCCTTGAGATGCATCAACTGCAATTTCGTCGTTGCATTCCCCGGATTCAAGGGCGACGGGGGTGGATGTACAATCGTTCCTGTTGTTGTCGCAGCCGCTGCTACTCGCTGTCGTGGGGTATACGGTAGGTACTTCGGTGCGCCATTGACGCTGTCGCTACCGGAAGGCGAGGTGGTGGATCCTGGGCCAGGTGATAGCAGTGGGTGGGCATCGTGAACGGAGGCATGTTGAGCGCGAGCACCGGAGGCACGCCCTATGGATGTAGCGGGGAACGAGCGGTCTCGCTGCGTGCTCATCGTCGCGCTCGATGATGGCGGCGGGCAACAGCGAGTCCAAGCTCCGACAGGTCTGTTTACTAGCTTTTGCTCACGACTTCCATGGCCTGATCCACCTCNGACTNTAGCTCGCTGGATTCCTACNTCNAGCGAGGANAGACCTGGACGAGGTCTNCTACACCTCAGCGNGCCACGCGACGACAGGGGCNGATCTGCANAANGGGGTNTCCCGGGCCCTTGCAANCTACGNTGAAACCACATCTNNNNTCTGGAATCTCAATTNTCTGGCCATCTNCCTNCNNTGAGCTTAANNGGTCNTNGNAAANCGCTATGGATNGCNNGCNCTCTTGNCTTTGNAGGGCCNNNGGGCTGAGGAGGGGTGCGCAGGGANGCAAAGNGCCATATATCTCTTGGCACCGAAGTGGGTGCACTGTTTTGCTTTGCCTGCTCGTCCGCNTTGCTTTCTGNCNANCTNCTNGATNTGCCCNNTCAAATTGCAGCCGANCTGTTGAACNNTAGNAGGTGTNGTTCCTGCGTTGGNNCGAAACNCGTNGGANGGATGGATCTGTATCAGGTGNACCAGTNGCTGNCTCCTCTTGTTNGGGCTGATTGCGTCTTGATTTGAAGCCNGCNTCAGCNTCTGTCTTCTTCTACTCCTCCTTTGCNNATTCATCCCAGTTGTTGGGTTATGTGGGCTNTANGAACNTCGAAGCCCNGAAGGAAGCTTNAGAACACGAGNNAACNCCACTCACAAACACGCAGTCTGACGATATCACTGGCATGCAAACAACGCTCACCTTCCTCAATTCAATCCGTTGCANGGTTCATGGNACCGCACAGCTTTCCGCTTCATACGGAAGCTCTGATCCACCGCCCCTCCCGCATANACTTCGTTCATACAACCGATCGGCTGGGTCGCNACACACTGAGATACGTTNCCGCCAACCGGACACCCCTCACTNNCATCCNCCCTCAAGTTCNCNCAGCTCTAGCCTCTNNGNGANAANCTTCTNGCTGCCGTGNGCTCCCAATGGGGNCNNNTGTCCGCGCTAANGCGCTAAGCGCCCATCAGAAGCCAGGGGGATCGTCTTACAGGTAGGNAGGGAAAGGANTACCACNCAGACAACCGNGGACAACGTAACGAGATGAACACCANNAGTTCGGNGTTCTCATGCTTCCCGTGTGTATATGTGCGTGTTCTTCTTCCTTTGCCCAGTTGCACCGGCCATAGTAAGATCTCTGCGGCGAAACACGAGTACANCACGAGCCGTATCAGACTCCTTGATATCTTCTGCGTTTCTCGACTTCTTGATAAAGGTCCAAGCCAGTGTACCGCCTGCAGGCGTGTGCACCCTACTATCATTTGAGATAAGTCTATTTCATATATATATGACAGACATAGAGCTTCTTCCTGATTCCCCCTTGCTTTTGTGAACCCGCAAATGACGGTCATTCCTCAGAACGACCTGACGCAGAGGTACGCTCGGGTAATCCTGAATCCCCTCTACTCTACAGATATCGTCAGGACTGTACACTAACATGAAGCAGGGCAGTACAGGGGGCAGGGCCCTCGAAGGGTTCGTTGACGCCAGGACAAGCGGCACTGGTCGGTGCAGTCATCATCACATGTAGCTTGCTCGCGATGGGTGGCATTCTCTTCGCCGTGAGGTTCCACCGTCGGAAGAGGGAAGCGGAGAAGAAACAACAGGAGATCACAGGAGGTGCGAATAGCAGTCAAGTGCAGTCAATGGTCCTGCGTACTGACATATTCAGCTCCAGTTCTTGGAAAGCCGACACTGGAATCAGGCTACGCCGGGAAGATGTTGATCACGAAGGAAGTGCTAAAACAAACGACTTGATAAGTGCGAGCTACGTTTCCAACGCGGTTCGACACGACAGGATATACTTCCTCTGCAGGAAGCAGTGACCGACAAGGGATCTTCACGCTCTTCACACTCGATCAACCACGACGGGAGGCCTTGAGGTGGCGAACCACCGCCCTAGTACCCCTGCTGTAGTTTCCCGTCACTACAATGCTTCTAGTCCACAGTATGATATGTGATGTATGGACAAGTATCTGATTTGTGTGGGATACAACCCGCAAGAACGCCCACTTGAAGCCCTTCTACATGGGCGCCTTCTCGATCTGCCTCTTCCTGATCAACACCTTGGCGCTTCCGTTCGGCATATTGAAAGCACCGAGCCAAAGGTTCTTTGGCCTCTTCCCGTCCTTATTATCCAATTTCAAATCATAGTGAATCAAGAAGTACGCGATGAGGAGTTTCATCTCCTGCGCAGCGAAGAACCTGCCTGGACAGGCGTGGCGTCCGTATCCGAAGGTCAGTGTGTGAAGGGTGCTTGTTGGAAGCTGGATCCTCTTTCCCGTCGTTTCTTCTAGCTTGATGAACCGGTTTGGGTCGAATTCGAAAGCATTGGAGCCGAACATGTCTTGGTCGAACTGCGCGTCTATCGCGTTTGTGCCAACCATGGTGCCCTTAGGGATGAAGACTCCTGAAAGCATACAATCTTCTGCCACCATGCGTTGGCCAGAAACTTGAGAGGTGTCAGATGTGGCTTGATAGTCTCGAGAACAAACTCACTAGCGCCTAACACCTCATAACGCTGCGTTTCCTTCATGAAGCTATCGAGGAAACGCATCTTATCCATAGCGGCCCTGGTCCACCCCTCTTCTCGTATACATCGTTCGGCTTCTGCCCGTGCGGCGTCAACGCACTCAGGTCGCGATAACAAAGAGAAGAGGGCGTGGGTGAAGCTCTGTCAGAAGCAGTGAGTGGAAGCTAGAAGCGGATGACTATCACGATTCTGCCTACCAGCGAAGTTGTGTGGATGGAACCGAAGTTCAACGACATCGTTCGCAGAATGATGTCTCTGTCGTCTTTGCCATTGGACTCGGCCAGTTCTGCCAGCCAAGACAACATAGTTTCCTGGAGTAAAAAGTCATTAACACGCTTTGTTCTTCGACAAGAGGGCAAGCCAACTACCCACGGTATCTTGACTAGCATCACTCTCTCCCTTCTTACGAGCGTTAATCAGGGGTTGAAGGAACCCTGTCATCTTCTTCACTCGCTTGGGAATTGGTGATACGAGCCAATTGACAGACCTGGACAAGTTTGAACCAGGTAGACGAGCAGATCATAACAGCGAACTTACGAGCGAAGGAAGGGAGGGACAACACTGAGAACATGCGACATGATGAAGACTGAGACAGCATAGTTTATGCACGTATCGATGTAGTCTGGATTTCTACCTGGATGCGTGTCAGTTCACTAACAACCTGTCGAGGAATAGCGCTCACAGAGGGGAAGGCCAACCAGTACTCGATTGCTTATCCTTGCAATAATCCTGATAATTGTCGGCATAACCACGAACGGCCTCCACTCTAAACATAAAGTGGTCAGGGTCGGTGGGCAGCAAGTGGAAGAAACGACTGACCCTGCTCGGAAAGCGGGAACTCATCCTGGAACACGACCTTAGTCTCGTCATACACCTCGGGGACCAAGTCGCCCAGGGACTTATTCAATTTGTCCCGGATCGGAGCGACGTGCAAGTTATCGCCTATCTCCTCATCAAACATGGTATACCGCCCTTGGAGGAACTAGTGAAAGAGCGTCAACCGACGTGGTACGTATCCCCCACGACAGGCTTACCTCTTCTGTGGCCTTCCTCAGCGTCATCTTGCTCTCTGGAGCGCTTGCAATGTCCTTGTAGTGCTCGGGTCGCGTACCCACTACAACCCATCTCATCAGCCCGGGTACCTTGACGAACTGCGTCCCTGGTGGAATCTACTTCCAAGGAAAAAGTCAGTCAGTACTAGTACCTGAGACTTCATAACACGTGCAGGATGCGACTCACTTCTCGCCATGCCCGTCGCAGGTACCCCGGAGCATCCAAGAAGAACCGGACAGCCGATATATACGAGAGCAACGGGTCGCTGAACCCTAGACTGGGGATGTGCGCCAGCTAATAGCGCGGACGGTTGGTGGATAGGGGGCATGCACTTTCAGAGACGCGTGGAATGCGACTTACCTTCCTCGTCTCCCCAAAGGCATACACCAGAAGATACACGCATGAGGCAGCCAGGATACCGACTGCCCAGCCGTTCAGAGGATCGAGCATGATTACTCGGCGAGATAGTGACGTGTCTTCACAGAAAAGCCAACCTGCGACAAGCTCTCAGTCTTCTCTGTAGCTCAACGTCGATGATTAGAGGACACGAAGAAGAAGTGCAGATAACTGGAAGGCCTTGCTCGACGTCGGGTAGCAAGATACCTCAGACTTAAATATCTCCGAATCCTTGGAAAGCATGCGAAGAGCGCCCACCAGCATACGCCCCAATCCGAAGTGTCCAGGTGTGGGTGTCGCCGCGCCAGCCCTCCGATTCGGGCTTGGAGGTGAGCTGAATGACACGCGGAACGGCTCACCAAGCCACGGATAAGTGGAAGGCTCATAGAGGCGAGTCCTGCACAAATTCAAGTTGGATTCTATGGGTTACAGGGGGAAGCTTGAAGTTCGCTTTTGATTGCCGGAAGTTTGAGTGATGCTGGTCGCGGTAGTCCGTGGATCCTGTGTAAGCTCGCGACGATTTATACCGGACACGGCTCAGAATTGGGTGCGCTCGGGACGATACATGCCAAGAACAAGATGTTGGAAGGTCTCGAGGAGTACGTATGCTGAGGAGACCGTATTATTTGTGTCAGTGAACCATCATGAGCTGATTGAAGCCTGAAGTGGAGGTCCCGCGGTTGGTCCATGGACTCCAGCGTCGCGACTGGCCAAAGTCAAGCTCGAGGCCCTCAAAGGCGCTTCACTCCCTACAGCCATGTCGACTGAGTATTGCATCGATTACTACCCGAGAGTATGTGCAGCATACACCCGGGTAATCCAAACCTACCTCTCTACCATGATGTCGTCTGACGCGCCCCGAACCCCGTTCACACTTCTAACCGCCGATCACTTTACTCGCCTTGCCCCACTGACAGTCCGAGTGCATCGTGATGATACACTATATTCTGCGGTTGCAGATGTACCTGAGATCCTACATCGTGTTACATGGAAGAGGGTTAGCGACCTGGATGAGAGGCAGAAGTCGCAATACGATCTTGTCAGATGTTACATGATTATCTACGAAAATGACGTAGAACGCGGTATGAAGAATATCCTCGTACTATGATACTGGCGACCACCTAAACATCCAATAGACTGCATCCGGCTGAAGAAGGAGCACAAATACCAGGAGGCATTGAGAAAGAAGGCAGAGGAAGATCGGATGGAAGGTCAGGCCGTGTCTTCTAATACAAAGGCAACCACTGAGCGCTCGAGACTAGGGAAAAGCAGCGAGGCTTGCCAAAGGCCAGTTTCCTCCGACGGTACCGAATATTCGTTAACTCTGACTTACCCACCCTCACGCAGCTTTAAATGGGACGAAGAACGGGAGACATCTGGGTTCGTTGAACGCCTCCTCATGGTTCTACAAAATATCTTGTTTTTTGCTCAGCTCCTAGAAGACCCAAAATTACCCCAGGATCAGTTTGGACGCCCCGAGGGGAATGTCCTGGATCCGCCGGGCGTCTCTTGGGATGAATTCCTCCCAGAAGCAGGCGGATATGTTATAAAGCTTTGCATGTTACTGAAAAGCAAAGGAGCAGGGAATAATGCGACGAACTACATCCGGCAAGTCTACGAGCACACAACAGATGCAGTTCCATTCAAAGAGAAGCCTGAGTACCGTCGTTTAGCCGAATGCTTCAATCCCGACCATCCCTTCGATGCAGTGATAGAAGATATCAATGCCATTGCGGCAGACCCGGACGTTGCGATTCAGCAGACGACACATGCTATTGCGGTCGAGGTATGTATTCCAACCCCTCTTTTTTTGCGAAACGTATCCTGACGATCCAGCGGTCCGTCAAAGCTTTTCAGCGACATGGTGGGATCCATATCAAGAGCCGTGGTTGCCACAAACGGGATTTTTGATGCCCTCCTTTGCCGGTCGCGTGTTGATAAACCAAATTGCGACGTCTACCTTTCACTTTTCAGTATCGATCGCCAACCCGAAGACTTCAAGAGCTTTGACATGCAGTTGCTGGTTAATTTTTTTGCGTATGCGACCGACGGCCATATGATGCCCTTCTCGACGCATTTGTTCCATCATCCGGTCATCAGGCCTCGAACTCCCCTTCCTACGGGTGCTGGATTAGGAAGACCCATGCAGATCGTACCTCCCTGTGCAGCATTTAGTACTTGTTCGCCCAGAAACCCCGCAAGCGTCGCTGCCGAGGAAGCAGCCCTACAGACAATGTCTCATTTGTCCAAGCTCGCTTTCACTTTTAACCTTGTCGATGACCACCTTGCTATCCACATCTCCGGTCGACAGTGAGTAAACTCTGGTTGCAGAGCTATCCTTATCGCTGAATGTTGGCAGTGCGTGGCTGAAAATACCTGCCATAGCCGTTCATGTTGTTGGAAGCAGTCCCCGTCAAGGTGTCTTCCGCCGGTCGACAGGTGGCCTCATCTGCGTCAAGGTGTACCCTGACGAAGCGGCTTTCCTCGCTGAGACTAAGGCCCTCACCACTTTACTTTCCATGGCATCGGTCCCCCGCCTCATTGGAGCTGGTACCACTGGCGGCGGCAATAAATTTGTCGTCGTGGGCCAAGCAGCTGAGTAACTCACCAATGGTGTCACAGTTACCAGAGTCACCACCGAGACAGAGCGAAGAAGCGTGGGTTACCACTCACCTACTTTTGGACGCGACGGACAAGGGTATGCGAGGAGTCGCATGAGCTGACGAGGACGGGGCTTCTGTAGGGAACTGCGAAGGGAAGCAGAGATGTTCCGTTCTATCATCGCAGAAATATCCAGGAGCTTCGGCATTGCTGCCTATTAATCGAGCGCCAATCTTAACACGATTAGAGCCGTCGTAGTCTGTATACAACAGAATCGAGGAAGCCAGCGGCCGGGGGGATATATACATGAAGGGTGTCCCTCTAGTTTCTCCAACTTCAGTGAACCTCGTCAGTGCTTTGAGCATTATCCCTCGAGGACGTAGAACGTACATTTTAACAGTTTTATCCCGCCCTCCACTGACAACCTTATCTGCCACGAAGTCCACGCAGTACACCTCGTCCGTATGTCCGGGGAGGTCGTTCCTGATCTTGTAGGTCTTCAAGTCCCAGATCTTTGTTGCGTTCAGTACTTACAAACGCTCGCTCCAGCGGAAAATGAACTCACTTTTAACGTGCTATCCTTACTAGCACTGATCAACATCCGTGAATCCGCACTCCAAGCCACCCGGTACACTGGACCAACATGCCCTCTCAACGTCGCCACGAACTTGCCCGTCTTGCCTTCCCATATCCGCACACTGCTATCCCATGCGCTCGATGCAGCCCACCTGCCGTCCGGCGAAAACGCGACGTGTGAGATCTGCTTTTGGTGGCCCGTAAGCCTTGTGAGTGGTTTCGTGACAGATGTACGGGTGTCGGATGATGATGCTGGGGACGACGAAGGGAAGAGCGACCAAAGGAAGAGCGTGTGGTCGTCCGAGCCGGAGATGAGGAGTTCCGGAGTGGACTTGAGGAAGGTATCGTACCGCGCCTTCGCCAGTGCCTGCGCCTCCTCGTCGTTCGCCGGCTTTTTGCCTTTGTGATC
>JANDKE010000723.1:0-20884 GCA_027627275.1 Coprinellus aureogranulatus | reverse complement strand
CCTGCATTTGCTCCAGAGCCACTGGCCTGCGCGAGGAGCCCCCCACATTTGATGCAGAACCTCCAGCCCCCGATGAAGAACCCCCGGGCTGTTGTGGCTGGCCGTTCTGAAACCCGTCCATCCATTCCATCTGTCAAATAATTAGTGTAAAGACCCAGCACGATTGGCAATGGGTTCCAGCTCACCACGTCAAACCAGAGTTCCGCTTGTTGAGGTGGTATATCGTTATGCCTCCCACTGTTCAACATTTCTGGGGTGAAATCTCGAAATTGCGCTCCATGTTGTATCCTCAGAGCCCTGAGGCTGTCCAGCTGCGTAAGCCTCAGTCCCGGTCTTACTGGGAGCGAGGTGCGATGCTATTGAGAATTCATTCTTCAGCCATGAACCGGCTCTGGAAAGCACTTGTGTACTCACAGTTCTAAACCAAGTGGCGGCTTTTGTCTTTGTAAGGTAGCCTGAGAACCTTTGAGCAATTAAAGCAGGCAAGTCAAAGTTGCTTTGTACAGCGCTGAAGCCAGGGTGCGTCTTAATCGTCACCAGAATAATCTTTTGTTCTGTTGAGGCTTCTGTGCCATGCACTGAGCATATTCCAATGAGCAGGACGGTGAATAGTGTGAGAAAACGGAGTAGCTCCATTCATACGTCCAGAAGATAGAGTGAAGAGGTGGAGGGGTACTATGTTGTTCAGTTGCTTGTGACACAAGATGAGATAGGGACTGGTTAGCTCTGTGAAGTCCCCTTTATACATGTTTACCAGGGTGTGGGTGGAACTGTTAACGACACTGTGTATGGTTTTGGGTGATTACCAGAGGCTTGAGCGATCACTGGTCAAGGACGAACCTTTCGACGTCTACAGGTGGGTTCATGAAGAAGTCATTGTGGGCGCTGATGAATTTATACTTCAATGAACGTTATTCGATCGAATCCAGGTGCATTGGATGAGGGAATCGAAGAATCCCCGTTGTTAAGCCTAGGCCTCAAAAGGCTATTCCGATGATGCCCCAAAGGACGTTGACCATTTTAATCAAAGGTTTGGAGAGACCATACAAATACATCTCATGGCTACCATAAAGGGTGACGCGGGGCTCCCGTTAAATGTCAAGGATCCCTTCTTGGGTTCAGCCAGTGGCAGGTAAATGAGCTTTCAGCGTGGTTGAACGGTGTAGAATCGGATGACAGCACTATCCTAGTTAAAGACGCAGGCCACTAGATGGCCGCAAGAAATCAAGCACATATGCAGTCGACCGAATATCGTCCCAGGACGGTTCATCCAGTTCCTCCGCATCTACCCGAAGCATTCTTCCAGTTGACATACAGATCTGACGAGTGTATGGCAACGCCCAGTGCTCCAGTATAGACACCACACTTGCGCTGACGTGATCTACTACACCTCCCGCACTCCGCGTAGAATAAAGTAGCATTCGGTGTGGTCGCTGATTCTCCTCCCCTCCGTGGACCGCAATTCCAAGTCCGGTGAACCAACCCTCGCCTTCTAAGCCGCCACAATTGTTCGCCTTGATTGGATGATGCGCTTCAAAGCTGTGGGCACGGCTAAGATTGGGTGGAAGCCGGAAGCTCTCTCGGACCTCAATCGTCGGCGGAGATATTTGGTGTGCTTCGCCTTCCAATGAGGGAAGGACCCGCAGCCGAAAACCAAGTGCAGTAGTCTCATCTTGAAAGAAGGCGTCGAACAATGCGGCACTCCCGTGCTGCCAAATCCTTGAGGCGCCTTCCCCGCGGAGACGTAGATGTGTTAGACCGGGCGCGAGGCTCTTGAGGGGGAACGCCGGGATTGAATCTGACTCGTAGAATTCGTCGAGGTCGAAAGGAAGTTCGATGCTCTCCTCAACGTTTACGGGATAGACGCGAAGGTTCTTGTCGGAACAGCTCCACACGGAAATACAGTGTGCCCCACAGTAGAGGTCGACTACGGTTGAATGTTCTAGTATTACCTATTCAACTTCTTCAGTAGACACTCTTTTAATGTATAAGAATCGGTAACCCACACGGTCCGGCGCAAACCACCTTGTATTAGGTCCAAACGCATACCACCCTCCAGGAACGTTCCAAACAATTGTTAGGCCGAACGCACCCTCGATCAGTTGAATCAAGCTTACTTCCGTGGAGGAAGTGAGCAATATATGGGGCTCCGCCCACTCGAATGCAGATCTATCTATTCGGAGAGTCGCAACTCGTGAGATAGTAGCGCTTCCCGCCGCGAACACAATGTCATAAGCCAGCGCACTAAAGCCGTCAAAGAAGTCAGCTGCTGGATTGAACGGAAGACAATACTGTGACGAAGGACTACAGAGCCCCTACGTACCTCATGGTTTGAGTTCTCAGGGCCACAATGACCCTCAGCCGGTTTTCTCCCAGTATCCGAACGGTCATCGCGGTATTGTGACTAGGACCTTCACTCTTATCATCTATCGTCTCACTTGCAACGAGTATAGGATGATTGTGCGCTGCACTATCTGGAGAGCCCAGATCGAAAAGGCGAAGGGTGGATGGGAAGGCGATGACCAGATATCTCCCTCCTGGGACGAGGACATGGATTTCCGAAAAGACTGGATCTCCTATATGTACCTCCCTTGAGCCCGCAGGTTCAATTGAAGGCCTTAGCCAATCGTTGCAGGAGTGTGATTCGAGGAGACGGGCGAATCGCGCTGGTGCCATTGAGGCCCTTTGGAGTCGGGCGACGCTCATCTCCTCCACGGGGTATGACGGGTAGAATATGGTGTTTGCTTTGCATACATTGCGAAGCGCTTGAATCCAGACGGCTTTGCTGTTGAGCCGAGCGCGCAGGGTACGACACGACTGGCACACTCGACGTGAGATGCGAGATCGAGGAGAATACGTCAAGTACACACCGCCTGCAGTCGTAAAATGTCCCCTGGACCCAGAATGCTTCCTATGCTAAGGAGCAGTTCTGGGGGAAGCTCAACGATGTGTCCCATTATTTCGTCGGGTCTTGAGAACGGGGGAGAACCGGAGACAGTCCTGCCGATGAGCAGGGTGTAGTCTCCGAGTGTGCGGTAATGGTGGGAAAAACAAAGACATTGAACGAGGCCCATCCCTTTTACGAATCAGCATCAGAATCAGGAGATACATACAAGCAACCACTGAGGATGCAAAGAGTTACGCATCGTACACGAAGACAGACTCACAAGGAAGTTGTAATGTGCTTGTGTACGCATTGATGTGGGTCTGACCCAGACCGCCTTCCAGACGCCGCGATGGCGTAGCTAATAAACCCTGAGGATCGTCAAAGAACGCAAGCAATGTACACTCGGAACGTCGATGTTTCTAACCAGTGCAGCAGTGGAGATGTGCGCCCATTGTCGGAGGTGTATATTCCCCGCGAGTGCGTGCCGAAAGTGTTCCTTCAGAACGACGATAACAGCGCTTCCTCGCACGTAGGTCGAAGATCGTACGAGAACGAGACGATGTCTGTCCTGACAGTTCCAGTACCTGTATGGATGTGTTTCAGGGTCGCTAAAGAGTACCGTTTTTCCTACTGAATACATCAAAGGAGCGGCGGTCATAGGGAGCTGGTTTGGTAATCCCAGGCATGAAGAAAGTCCGACGTGTATGCAATAGACCTGGCTTCCCTGAAATATCCAGGTAGGGCATCTCCATAGAACATCCTTCCGGTTGCCATACAAACCTGACGAGAGTACGTCTGGGACTTCGCCAGTACGCATGCGACCCGTGCCGGTATCCTCTCGATCTCTACTCCCGCCGACGTCCCTGGCCCGGGCGGTACCGAATACAAAAGCAAGCCGGACAGATATTCACTTTTGCGGACGTTGTCGACCACCAGCGAGGATCCGTCGAAGTTGCCTCTAGTTCCGCACCCTTCGCTAGGTCTTGAAATACGCGGAAGATGGGTTTCCAGGCCCAACACCCCGTTCGTATTAGGTGGCAGGTTGAAGCTAGCTTGCAGCTCGAACCTCGGGGTTTCGACCTGGTAGGCCCCGCCTTTCAGTGACGACACGAACTTGTATCTGTAGCCTCTGATAGGAGTCCTTGAACGTTGGTAGTCCTGGTCTCCGAACGAACAATCCTCGAGGATTATATCGAAAATCGCACCGCCTTTGTCGTCGGTACAGTGCCAATTGCTTGAAGCAAAGACGACCTGAGGGAACGGTCTAGACACGTCTTTGCGATCCTTTGGTAAAGGGAATTGAGGTATATGTTTCGTAACGAGATGAGCGACGTCTGGAGGGAAAGATCTCTTGATTGGCGTCGCAGAGTCGACTGGATGAGTTGCTAGATGAGCAGGAGAGCAGCTCCAGACTGCCATTGAGGAACGTCCGTCATGTTGGATGACGGTATCGCTATTGACTATGATCTATTAAAGGGTGAGCGATGTATCTTCAAAGCGATGAAAGCGAGCTGTTCACCCGTTGGCTTGGATAAAAGTCAGCCTTGGGTGCGAAGGCATACCACCCCGCACCCACATCCCAAACCACGGTTTCGTCACACCCAATGGTGTTACCAAGATGGATGAGAACGAGATCCCCGGAAAGAACAAGCAAGACACAGTCCCGCGCCCACTCAAATGACGCCCTATCAAAGATGAGTTTCCCAGCTGGCTTGAAGTTGGCTCCACTTCCTTTGAGCTTGACATCGTACGCCAACGCCCTATTGACGTAGCCAGTGCTAAGAAGATTGTCCATAGATAGGCGGTAAGGAGTTCACTCACGTCGTGTGGTACAACCCAGCAGTGACGACGACCCTAAGTGTTTCTTCAGTGAGCATCCCAACGGCAAGCTGTGCGGATGTCTCGCGACTTTCAGCTTCCTCCTCAATGTCCACATGTGCGACAAGGATTGGCTGAGTTAACGCGGGGCGATCTGGAACACCGAGATCCCAGATGTTGATAGCGTACGGGTGCGCAGTTACGAGGAACCTGCCACCGGGGACGAGGAAGTGTTTTTCAGACTTTACCGGATCCCCGATATCAATGCTAGTGATGGTGATAGGTTCGATTGGGGGAACTACGTTCGTGTGGAAGGAATTAGACTCAAGAAGTCGTCCAAAACGTGCCGGAGCCAGGGCCGCACGTCGAAGCCTCAGAGTATGCATTTCGTCGACAGGGTACGACGGCGGGAAGATCGCACATGCTCGACATACAGCACGAAAGACCTCGATCCAGATCACCTTGTCATCTAGACGCGACCGCATCGAACGGCTGGACTGAGTCATGTTATCGATTATGGACAACGCAATAAAACAAAACAAAAGCGTACTGATTGTAGACTTTGGACATCCTCGGGATCCAGGCGGGAAATCACGGAGAGTAACAGCTCGGTTGGGAAATTGTTGAGAGGAGACATGGTTCTAGTCGACGGAGGTATAAATACCTATCCGTTGAGCATCGATGGAGCGCGAGTCAGGCCAATTACCAACGAGAGGCAGGTGTAGCGATGGCGAGAAGGAATGGATATCGAGATGACGCGTCCCGGAAGGGATTCGTTGGCAAGAAAGCGAAGATCACCCGAAGATCTCTTCCTTTGCCCTTGTTTGCCAGTAGGCACAGATTTTAACACGGCTTTCTCATGAATAACAGCGGCAATTCATCTGCCCCCATTTGAGTTCATTAGTCTTTCCTTCAATGCATGCGACGTCGATGCTGAGTTTCGGCCGTTGTCTGGATTGCGTAGTGTAGAGAAGGCGAAGAAACAGATAGAACTCGCGGAATCCCCCTCCCAACGTGGCCTAGATCGGGATTTGCTTGAGAAGAGCGAGAAGGCCAGAGAGATCCAATAGAGCGCAACACGTTCAAAGTGGCGGATCCGGACCGTCGCTGTGTAGAGTCGTGTCCTGGAGACGAGCAAGCCATAGAAAGATCTCAGGAGCAGCGCATCGTGAAAATGCAACGCATACGCAGAGTGGCAATCGCTGCAGGGGTCGGAAGAGTCTGTATGTTATCCATGAGTTTAAGCGCAGTGGGAAGTGAGAAAGCAAAGCCGCGCCACTTCCACCTTGACAGGGGAGAATGTCTTCATCGGGGATCGCAAAGTCCCTTACATCAAAGGTGACGGAGTGGGAGACCAATAGGCATTAGTGAGAGGAATCCGCAACATTGTTCCTTCGCCAGAGTGTCGACTGGAGTAGTCCGGAGGCCGATAACTGGTTCCAACTGCCACGATTCTAGGAGACCGAAAAGCACAGAACGACGTCTTTCACCCATTGCGTCATCACGCAGCCAAGGACAAGCCAGGGAGTGAGCATTCCACAAAGAGTAGCTTGTTGGAACCGAGGCAAGAGAGCATGGGAAGGGGTACCATTCACCACGATGACGGTACGAAAGGAAAAACAGGGAAGCAAGGTATTAAGATTCCCGTGTTTGATGCCCGTGAGAAGGACCTTCCCGAGAAGGAGAAACTCCGCCGGTAAATGCCGTTCTGGCTTGATCAACCCGTTGACTGCGGAATTGTCCCTTTCTCTCGACCAACAACCCGAGCCAGTAGCAGGGTCGATGGAATGGTGGCTCAAGCACACCCTCTTTAAGTCGGCGAATAGAAGGGCAGGGAATGCCGTCAGTGTAGGTGGTGGTCGAGGGTACATAATCCTGTGAGTTCTTCAGTTTGGCGCATTGGTCCATCGCTAACAGCCTGGGGACGAGCAGCCCCACTTTCTACAGACTCCCCTTCCTGGCGCTGTCATGCAATCGAGCTCCCTGCCCAGTTCTCGTGCAACCTTATTACGATCCCATCGACAATTTCACGGATCGTATCTCAAATACTAACAATATTGTGTGATGGTTGAGATCGAGTGAACGAAATGCGTGCGACCTATGCGTACCGAATGTGTTGCTTGAACTCATGTTCGTCTCCCCAAACTGAGTCACATTACCGAGCCTATCTCAGTTTNNNANNANCNAAGCGNAGCATGTCCGGCACTGAGAGGCATGCTTCCCATTGCGAGACCCTGTCCGCTCATCAATTTACGATGTTAAGCCGCCAATTTTGGACTCCAAGTCCACACCAGCCCGCTTCTGAGAGGACTTAACGAATGACTCGGGGGCGGAGCGTGACAAGAGTGTTACCGCCAGTTCCGTACTTGGCCATAAAGGACGGTGGCTGGGATTGAAAAGCGAAGCACGTCGTGCTTTAATCTTCGTTCCCCACTCTACAACCCACAACTCAGCAAAGCGCTATGATACCCCAACTCGTTCCCAATCACTTCACCCTTCCTGAGCGCAACAATGAACTGGTTCGTCTCTTACAATGGCTTCTTCTTAGTTGGGGAATGTGAACATGCGACATATCCAGGAACTCTCGCCTCGGACATCACTCGCGACAGTCGCTTCTGTTCGGAACGTAGACGAACGAACCTTGAAAGCGATTCTCCGTGCGGCCAAGCAAAGTGACGTTGAAGATATCCTTTATCCTCCTCATGTGCACGGCCAGTCCCCTCAAACCTCCAGAAGCGACCACAACTGTTGGAGGTACCTTGGACGAGTATGTCGTGCATGGCACTCGGTTATGCAGAGCGACCCTACCTTTTGGAACCGCATCATCGCCTTCGTAGACATAAAGTACACCCCGGAGTGCGCAGGGGACACACCTATCCACACGTTCGTTCGCCTCTCGAATGATCTCCCCCTGTTTGTCTACTTCGTTCGCAAAGTGCCTTATCCTCCCTCTCTCGATCTCCAAGAATACAGCACCATCAAAGACCTTATGAAGCCTCTTTGGGAACAGATGCACCGGATCGAGCGGCTTGTCATCCATGCAAACCACAGCTCTTCACTCCCTTGCGCGAGTGAGATCTTGTACGGGAGGCCCACTTACAATCTCAAACAACTCGTGATGATTGCGAATGGCGAAGACTCCATCTTCTGCCGTACACGACTCCCCCTCGCCACATCGCCAGTACCAACTTACATGAGCCAGCTCGTTGATCTCAGGATTGACGGATACAGCTTGCTCATCCTCCTCAAACCCGAAGTAACGTTCAATCTAATCTCTGCGTTCCCGGAACTCCAAGTGCTTTTCATCACCAGCCTTACTTATCGGGTTGACGGTTTCACCATGGACAAGATCAATCTATTCCTCCTCAACGTCGTACCCACACTCTTCAAGTTGACGACACTCGTTCTCGACACCTTTGGGGTGCCCATCAGTACGGCCACCTGCCCACCACACATGCAGTCACTCGTGAAGTCGCTCAGTGTGAAGAAAACCGAGGGACCCTCGCTACAATACCTCCTTTACTGTCTCTCACCAGTGGAGCTGTACCTGGATCGATGCCATATAACTACCCCCTAAATCTCCTCCCTCGCTGCGAACACCTCGCGTTATCCAGACTCCTGGACTGCCCGGGATTAATAATGATGCTGGGGAGGTGGGACGGACAGGTTCTGGAGATCGTTGCATGCCCATTCCTGACAGACGGGTTCATTCGACGCATGCAACGCGGTGAAGCCATCCGTCTCGAGTTGCTCTTCCCCGATCTACGCTTCCTGCGCATCGTAGACTGCCCCAACTTCAGTCCTGTCGCATTACTGTCATTTCTCGATGACTGGTTGCGCACCTTTGTACAGGCCTCACCTCAGCGGTACAGCGGAAGCAACGGATATGGTCGGAACAGGGAGATGCTCGCAAGCCTTGAGGTTGCTGGTCAATCTCCGAGATTGGATGACCCTCGGTTGGTGAACTGGACAATGGCAGTCGCTAGCTCAGTTGCGTGGGAGACAACCGAATCTCGGACAGCTGAGGTCCAACACGGACGTTCGCCATCTCCTGCTTCGCTATTGCGAGAGTATACTCCACAGAAAATGCCGTGTGATTGCCTTCCTTGTGCGGTAGCTGATGTTTTCCTGGATCCCATTCCGAAAGGCTTGCTTTCTTAGTTATTTTCCGGTATGTACTGCGTCAACGAGGGTCAATGTGTATAGCCCCTGTTCGTATCTCGTGTACATGGTAAAGAGAATACCTAGACTACTTTCATGGTGGTCGATAGTCCGACGACGCCGAAGTACCTGCGAGGTCCGTCATCTGATACTCGGAATCATATTGCATTATATCGACAGAAGTGAATTGGATTTCTGGACTCGTCGAGACGATGGGTTGATTAGAGGATCGATTAAGTTTGTTCATGTTGATGATTATGCGGTAGCCCTGTCCACGTCGACGTCAGATGGGCGAAGCGAAAGCGGGATGCCAGAAGTACGTACGCATATTGAAAATGCCGTATTGGCCCACCTTCAAATGCGAGGGTTAGCTCACGTCGATGATACCCATGTGTCAAGACACAACGCACCCGTATAGAAATCCGGTGTACGCGTCAACGTCGACGCTGTACAAAAGTGCTTCTGTCACGAGAACAGCTGGTGGGAAGCGAAAGGAAGCTCAACGAAAACGCAGGGATGTAGCGTATGAGGAGCGTACCGAACAGAACAACGAAGGCCCAGGTGCCGTCACGCATGAGAAGATGAAGTATGGGGATATTACCCCATCCCGCCTTCAGAGAGAAGTAGAACCTAACGGCGGTCGCCACGAAGAGGAATGCTTGGTACAAGATAGGGAAGCCGCTTCAATGATATGTTGGTAGCAGATCAGAGTAGAAAGCTGAGGAACTTACGAAGCGACATCACGATAGGAGGGGAGTCATGAGTGACACAGCGATCGTCAAAGCGAAGCTGTGGGATTCCAATCCCAAATCCGACGGACATGGTGACTATCTCCGAGGCGTATAATAGGGCTGTGGTGGCTCGGATTGGCGTGTTTCGAGGGTACATGGCGAAGACTTCGGCAGACGTGAGAGGTGAGCATACCGTGACCATGGTCCTACGTCCGACCCAGACGTACCTCGCAAGATCAGGATGTAGTCAACTGCGACGATGGTCAAGATGAGCCCCAATCCTTGGTATACATTCCAAACGTAGCATGCTCGATCCGAATACTGGTTCGGCAAGGGCGCTCCATAGAACTGCGTGGATCTGACAAGCATGTGAGACACACGAAGGTTTTCCAAGGCTTGTGACGTACAAGCCAAGCAACGGCGGGAAGTACCGGATAAAGAAGAAGGCAGCCTTGGTGAAAGATGGCCTCATACTGTTCGGATGAGTCTGAAGATGACTGCAAGGGAATATCGAACACGTACGGCCAAACGAATTGAACCTGCGTGTATGGATTCAGTGGTGGGCAACACCGCGGGTAGACTTCAACGCACCTCGTCGGGTAATGTCAGCAAGATGTCGTATATCAGGAATGAGATGGCCGACGCTAGTAGTCAGGGGGTGAAGACCTCTCTGGGACAGAGCACGAGCCTTACGCACCATAGCTGTATCCGACAATACGTGTCCCCAAGATGTGTAGCAATTCGTCATTCTTTTCCGACTCTCGTACTGCCAATTGAAATGATGTGCTTATCACGGGGCGAGTGAGGAAAAACACAGATTTTGCATGGTTAGCATGACGGCGATCTACGGTGAAAACCACTCACATCATGGACAACCAACGCCTGCTCCTCCCACCAGTCACCCTCCCAGGCGCGTACTATGGCCTTTGTTCGTACAGTCAGTTTGCAGCAGCTGTAGGACAGGGTAGGCCGAGCGCAACGCGCAACTGAGAAAGGATTGAGAGGAAGGCTCCTGTTTGACGATGACGGCGAGAGAAAAGGCGAATTTGAGAACATGGTCCATGACCAGAATGGCATCGCACGCTATTGTAAATCCCTCAGGTACCACAACCCCGGGTACGATTTGATGCCTCAAGGCATCCCTCTATCGCCGAGCTCCCCGTTAGGCGCTCGTGTGACGAAAGGCCGAGGCCTCACCTGATTGCCCTGAAGAACTGGTCGTCGACCTTATGAAGGGACTCAATGTCACGCAAAGAGCGAAAGAACGGAATGAATGATCTTGCGCCGGTGCACAGTACAGACTAGCGAGGGGGTACTGAATCCTAACGCCTCGGATACAGCAACGTACGGATAACGATCACTCCCTGGCTGTCCACGATACCCCATTCCTGACAGAGCGTGTAATTACGCGGCGTCACCAGCGGGTGCAACGAGTGGCGGAGACTGATAGGCAGAGGAATCACCCTCTGCCTTATGCTTTGAGACCCTTCAATCCCTTCTTCTTGCCCTTTCCTCCCCTCTTGTGCTTGTGCTTGCGCTTATGGCCGAGGCCTTGACCGCCTCGGTTGTGCTTCTTCTTGTGATGCTTCTTATGCTTCTTGGGATGAGGAGCTGCGGCCCCAGCGGCATCTCCCTCAGCACCAGCCGCCGGAGGAGCACCACCTGCGGCTTCTACAGCAGCGGCTTCTTCACGGGCATCGAGCCTATCCTCGAGCGCTTCGATGAGTTCACGAGTGGAGAATTCCTCAAGCATCTCGGCACGAGCGTCGAGGAGGTCCTGATATTCACGAAGGGCGAGATCTTCAAGATCCTCCTGCAATATTGAACAATGTCGTGAGTTGGACACCCTGTGATTGACATGGGTACTCACGTCGACATAAGAGAAACCCTTGACGACCAGGGGAGCGATGGAAAGGAGAATGGGAAGGAATGCGGCGGCCTTCATTCTAGATTTGACTTGTAGTGTTGTGACGATCTGGGGAACTTGATATCTAGTGGTCTTCCCCGACAGGTTTATATACAAAGCTGAGTCCGTCCTGCACGCCCGCTGGTCAGCGCCGTTTCCATGTCTCGATAGCGGACTGCCTCTGATAGTGATGTTTATAGCGAAACTATGATTAATTCACTCAGAGTAGTATACTTAGCATTGATAGAAGTCTCCATACAGCCGCTCTCCACGTACTTGTGCGTAGCCTTGAATTATGGCACTGCATCGGAAAGTAACCCGACACGTCCGGGCGAAGGCGGGTTTCACGGCTAGGTGTGGCGCAGGAATCCTACCCGCCAATAGGTTCATTACTCAGGCATGTGCCGAAGATGTAGAGGCTACTAGAGCGGCAACAAGCATTATAAGATGTTGCTTTGACACAAAGCAACGGCATTGAGGTTCTTCCCCAGGAATGAAGTATTGTCCGAATGAGACGCAATCAATACTCGGACATTGCCCCATCACACGAGTCAAGGTATTGAGAGTTCTCATGATTAGATATGTATCATTGGATGTGCAGGCCAAAGGAATAGTGGTAGTCAAGTAATTAGTTGAATCTCTATGACCGCCCACCATCCTCGGAGAATATACGCCCGAACGACTCCTCAAAACTCTCAGGCTCCATACTCTCCCTCCTCCAACATCGCCTCCGAATGTTGTCCGTCAGGATAGCCTGTGTCAAATCCAGCACCATCTCCACCCAGGCAACGTACAGCCATGCCGTCAATCCGGGATTTCCGTACTCCCGCAACGACAAGGCTGTCCAAGCACCCGAAATAGCTGCAACAACGAATGCAGCGAGCGCCCATCGGATGATCAGATGCCGAGCGCGCTTGGAGCGTAGCTCCTCTCCTCCACTGGGGAAGTCGTCTTCATGCGTCCAGAGACGCTTTTTGATAAGGAGTTGTCGCTCGGAAGATGGTGCGGGCGGATCGAGGATGCTTCGATTGAATTCGAGCGTCGCTGTTGCTATGAATGGCGTTTGGAAAAGGTTGCTTGCGCCCAGGAATGGGATTGAGCAGCAGAACGAGCCGATGGCGACCGCGTTCGAGATGTGCGGGAGGGTTGGTAAGGCATCTTCATGCCTGGATAGAAACGGCTCGTCGTGAAACACAGCTGTTGCAGCTGTGGAAGGCGTGGAGTAGCCGACGGTCGATGCAGTTTCTACATCGGAATGGTCGTCGTGCACGTTCGCGTAACGGGACATGAGATAGAGAGCGGAAGGGGCTGTACCACATTCAATCGTCATAGATATATGAGGCCGTACAGCCCTGACGACGAGTAGGTGCGCGGGCATCTGGGAGTGATGAAGTATCAGGGGGAGTAGGGCGCCAGCATTCCATATCGTGATGTTACAGCAACGGGCTGATGTGCTTTGATTTGCTCATTCAGTATCGGTTTCTCCGAATCTAAGACACCACCACCCGTCGTAAGATGTATCAGGATGGGCAGACAGAACGGTTCTACGGACCTAGACCTGAGCAAAGTCGCTAGTCAAATATCAACAGTCGTCATCGAATTCAGACCTCGTTGTTTGACATTGAGCAAGCGTGTATGGACAGCCACCCCTACCGAGGTCAAAGAGACACCGCTCCTTTCCTCAACCTATCCTCCCTCCACAGAATACAGATCGACAGTACAGCGCCTGGACCCACTAGCACGCATCCCAGCATACACCCAACAATGGTCCACTTCGACTTGGCAACGCTTTTCCCGGCGGCGATTGCGTCTACTCCCAAAGCTGCGAAAGTCGAAATGAACGAGAAGATGAAGTCCCACAGGAGGAATATGAGGGCATTGAGGGAAACGAAATCGACGCTTCCTGAGTCGACTCGCGAGAAAGCTGCTAGGGACCAGGGGTGTGCGGATTGGTGTAAGCCGGCACGGATGGTCGTCACGATGAACGCGATGTGGAAGGAGGCGGAAAGGACGAAGGAGACGAGGAGGATAATCCGCATGAATTGATATCCACTATTGGCGGACGACGAATCGGCTCGTCGTAGGGCAGCGTGAGATCCACGTCGATGGAAGAGCGATGTTGCAAGGCGTTGGTATCCGAGTCTGGCGAGGAAGATGTAAAGGGGGAATGCCTGCCACAGGACGGTGACAGACGGTCGAGAGTATCGGAAGAGAGCTATGGAGGGTAGTGCGGCACCCAACACTGTAGCAAACGCGATGGCCTCGCCGTCGATTCTGGAGGGTTGACGAGCACCTTCAATGGGATACTTCCCAGCTGTACTCTCCTTTCTCGGATTCTCCGGGGGGGTTGGTTCCACTTGACTTGCTGTCGACGCCCACGCGAAGGCGAATCCGTACAGGGCCATTGTCACTCCCAACGATGCAACCTGTGATAGAGCGAGCCATGCTTCAGGATACCGCAACGTATTCGCCCAGACCGACTGGGTGCGGCCGCTACTCCTTCTCACAGCTTCAAGACATGGTAGGATGATGTAGATGGATGATGTCCCAATGAAATATACGAGAAAATCCGACGCCTGTGAATGATCGAGCACACTGTGGAAGAAGGCGACCATGAAGCATAGTTGCGCATCGAGAGCTGGAACACCAGTGTAGGGGATGTTGGATGGGTCGGTTGAGTTTGGGGAGCATCGACCCCGGAGGATAGGCTCAAAAACGGATAGGTGACCCAAAATGAGCTTTGCGGAGAGGATGGTGAGAAGGGGGAAAAGAACCAGGGCAACAGTAGAGCCTGTGCCACGCATTGAGAGAGTGGCAACAAAGATCAGAACGGACGTACTGTTGCGCATCCCGCCCCAACTCCTCATGGTGGCTTCCTGTCTACCGGGGGACATATCTTCGAACATCGCTCAGGTAACGATATAACCTATGGCGACGGCACCGGGTAAAGGCAAGCTCGCGGCCGCAGGTCGTCCATATTAGTGTAGGACGTCAAAGGACGAGCCTGTAGGACTATCCTTCTAATTTAGTTCTGAAGTCTCATCGGAGGAGCTGAGTACTCACCAGAAGTACCGCGGCGTACTATCCAATCTACTCAGAATGGTGCCACAGCATCAGCCGCCTGGATGGTGTTTCACCCGAGAGGTGTACGAAGTTTATAACCCGTTCAGATAGACACATTCCGTTTCTTCACAGAGCGCGTGATCCCTGGGTGAGCCGTGGTGACGAACAAGGATGCTGGTGGATCGAGGACAAGGTGTGTAACCCTAGGATAGGGCCGGTGATCTTCAACCCAGACCCGGTACCGGTACCGGCTTCATCATAGCCGGAGCCTCACCAGGCACCTCAACTTAGACGGATGGTTTGTGGACGAGGGGATGGGCGCAGGAAAGGGTAGAGAGATTTTATATTTGAAGGGTCGTTCTCAGTCGCAGGGTACAGGCTTTTCCAACTCCTGAAAGTCCATTCTCGGCTCTGATCCCTTGAATTTAAATTGTAAGCTAAACTTGAGCTACGACTCGGAGTGTCGGTGTCCCGTCTGAGAAATTGCGCTTAGATGCACTGTCTGAGGCTCTGCATCAGATCGCAGAGGTAGGTGAGACTTGTCGGTGTGCTATCCTGAACGCCTAGTAAGCACTTCCAGGTTCATCAGATGAGGCAGTGTCGGCGTTACTCACAACGGAAATCCTTCCCGCCGTACCCGACGAATGACTGAGGTTAGAGCCTGTCCCTCATAATCATCGTGTTTCATTATCGAGAAGTGCGGTATAATGTCTCCTTGACCATATGGCCGGATCATATAAATAGCAAGGCACCTCGATGAACCGTTAGAAATGGCCCTCATCCGTCCGGACTTCTGGATTGCTCCTCTGCCCGATTTCGTCCTGTCTCTAGCTAGGGATATCCCGAAGATGCAGCACAAGGAGTTCCGAGGAGCTTCTCATGCAATCGATCACGCGATACCGCTCTTGGTTGGTGCCTTCGCTCTTGGTACGATCAGGTCTTCCCAAGTGGGCTAGCTCGATCCTGACTTCTTGCATAGGACTGCAAACATCAACCCTGTTCAAGATCCTCGTCGTACACGCAAGGCAAAGAGATACACGAAAATACCGTATCGCCAACGCGATCCTCGGAGTTACCTGGTTGCTTGCCATTTCACTATACATCGCAAATGTTATTTTCCGAATACACTCCCTCGCGCTTCTAAAGCCTGCGGGAGGGAGGAGTAGCGATGAGTCGATTATATGTGGACTACGATGGTGCTTTGAAGCTTCCAATGCACTTCCGATGCGCACCCGACGATTGGAATTACCCATGTCCGCACTGATGCAGCTGGCCATCCTCGGTGCTGACGTCCTCCTGGTGAGTCCGACTTCAATGATCAATTTTACCTCCGCTTCGCTAAACAAGTTGATCTCCTAGTTATGGAGATGTAGTATCATATTCGCCGGCAACGCATGGATAACGAGGATCGTAAGCGGTCCGTTCATCGTTTCTGTCGGTAGGTGCACTAGCCTTCGACGATGAAATGATTTTCTGATCTCCTTGGATCTTAGGAAGTACGGTCGTGGGCATAGTTGCTCTCACACAGCGGAATGATTCCGTGAATGCCCCAGATGAAATTCATCACTCACTACTCCAGAGCTACGATGCGATCCGCTCAGCGATCGGAAACGTCTCCTCGATGATATCGATGGGTTCATCCGTCCTTGTGAACGTCCTTGTGACGGCCTGCATTCTCAGTCGGATCTGTCAAGGACGCCGAAGAATCAGCCTTCTGGAGCGCAGTTTTGACAGCGACCTGGAAGACCTTTCACACACCAAATGTGCTTCGAAAGCGAAGTCAGGGTCGGCGAAGAGAAGACGGAAGCGAACGAAGAGTTACCATAACGCAACTTCAATCCTTCTCATGGAGACTGCGCTTCCCTCTGCTACGTTCGGTATCCTTGCCTGCTTCGTGCAGCCAATCTATGGATTCGACATGTGTGTTGGGAAATTGGCGTCTGGGAGATATACAATTAGGATGCTTTGGCTGTGGTTCACGGTGAGCATGACATTGAGGCATAGTGAACTTACGAATTGACGGTCGCTTCAGGTGATGGCTCCTCAGTTCATACTGCTTCGCGTCATGGAAAGGAGAGACGCACACACTTTGGCCCAAATTCGGCGGAACTCCCTAATAGACGTCAGCGATTGTATCATGGATACGGCTGGCTCAGGTTTGCCTCCCCTTGAGTCAGCGCACCTACGTAGAACAATCAGAACATCCTGAAGGCGTTCACTCATCTCAGGAAATACGCCGTTGATTATCAAGAGGCGACATTATCAGGAGGAGTACGTATTCGTTGGGTGTATGAGCCTCTCGGTTTTCTTCTCTCCTCACGTCCTGGCGCGAGGACGCCATCGAGGCACTGGGAAGTATAGCATCGAGCAATTAGCGATTGAAGTGCAAACTGCAGAAACCACACTTACTGGGTTCCGTCTCCTGCGTCTCCATCCCCAACGCTCTCATCATCCTCCACTGCTCCCTTCTTATACAGAGCAATTCGTCGTCGCTACCCCACCCGTCATCCGCACCTTCATCCCTCTTTCGTTTCTTCCCAGCTTCGATTGCCTCTGCCAGAGACCTACGTTCCCACCCAGCGGTGTCGTCCACCACGATTTTCCGGTCAGGGATAGGTGGTAGCGGCTCCGCGAGCGGGATACCGTCATCGTAGTCGGATTCGGCGAGATCTAATGGGAAAGGTGCGGGCTTGCGTCGGGGAGGTGCGTTCCGTACCGGTGAGGCCTCCCTGGTTGGATCTGGCTCTGCGGACATCTCTTCCCACATGCAGAGCACCTCAACCTCGTCCTCGCTGTCCCACCCGCTGTTTCCCTTTTCGTCTCTCTTCCGTTTCTTCGCTGCCCCAATTGCCAGCTGTAGGCCTTTGCGTCCCGACCCAGGGGAAGAGTTAATAGCACCTTGAGTCCCGCATCTGCGAGAGAAAGTGCTCGGAACCCCGGCATCGCAGGTCCGGGCTCCTCCCTGATTCGAAGACAGGGGTGCAGGTTGTGCGACTGTTCGGACCAAGCTCCGCCCTGGAACGTGAATCTTCTGTGGTGGTGTTCCTCCGAGACGTCTCCACTTAGACTCTGTAGCACAACGAGATGAGGTTCACGGCTACGCGCAAGGACAGCGTTAGGTCACACGTACTGGGTTCAGCCTCTTCAGTTTCAATCCCCAAGGCCCTCATCATCTTCCATTGCTCTCGGCGCATGCACAACATCTCGTCCTCACTATCCCACATATCACCACCTTCTTCTACCTTTCTTTTCTTCCCTTCTTCAATTATTTCTTGCATAGTCCTCGGTTTCCAACCGGCATCTGGGTTCACCACTACCTTAGACTGAGGAATAGGTGGGAGCTCGTCCTTAAGCGTGTGGGTGTGGTCTTCGGCTTCGAACAGATTCATGGGGAAGGGTGCTGGCTGACGAGAGACTCGCGATTTCCGGATTGAGGGAGGTTGTGAAGCGGGGGAACATGGTGCAGCGCCAATCAGAGCTCCTGTTCGAGCGCTCGGGCGTCTCTCATTCGTAGAGAACGTAAAGGAATCTGGCCTGGGCTCGGGTCTTACTTGTCTACGCTTCATACCTTGAGTCGATCGAATATCGGTCAGCACTTTTGACATTATGGCGTAGCTGTGACAGACGCACTAGGCCTTCCCCCCGTCGGCTCAATCCCCATTTCCTTCATCATCTCCCACTGCTTGTTCTGCAGCCACAGATATTCGTCCTCGCTATCCCCACCCATCGATGTTNTTCGGGNATACCGGCTGTCGCTCGCGTAGTTTTCTGGTTCTCCACGATCTTCNCCAAGCCTTCCTTCAGTGGGATGTTATACATCTCTGGGACTTTCGGATCTGCGTCCCTTGGACNGCTTCGATTCGGTTTTCACTGCTGTTTTTTGACGTCGGAGGACACCGGGNNACTTGGGGGCAGTGTTGACAGTGGGAAAAGGGGCTGCCACGCGTTTTTGGNGCGCGCTGAAGACATGATCTAAAAGCGTTCTTTAGGCGCGTAGAATGTCTAATGACTCAAGTTCAGCACGCGTCGTCGTCTCGNAAAAACAGTGAAGGCATACTTTAAAGATGGGTCGATAAGGAGGANCAACCGACAACGCCTCAAAGTTTGAATACGCAGGCTACGCTGTATATTGATCCGGGTATCACACCCTGGTAATGCCACGATCGCAGCCTAGCTGAAGATGGAGATCAGAAAGCAAGAGGCAGGGCGACCAAGCATGCACAATTAATCAGACGCGACCGCGTCGCGCCTGTGGGAACGTATTTCCCAAGATGGCATTGGCGCAAAGGCCACAGCCACAGAGCGCCCAAGGCCCCTTGCTGTTTGAGGAACTGCCTGGAAAGGATACGGCGTCAGGAGATGGACTTGTGGGCATAAAATTGGTAAGTCGTACTGCAATGAGTGATAGAAGGCTCGTTGTACATTCTTCTTTAAGGAGATCCCATGGCGCGGTGGATTAAGTGACGACTGCCTTCAACCCCAAGCCAATGCACTCGGGCTTCTGTTCCCGGCGAATTGAGAAGCGCTGGTGTGCTAATTGGTGGGTCGCACAACCTTCTTTGCACACAGTAGGCTGTATCCATTGACAGATCAGCGCTGGAGAAGTCGTAATTGCGCGCAAACTTACAGGGTTCGCAGACAAGTTTCGCGCCTACACATATCGAGTGCGGCGCGCACACAATTCGCGATAGAGGAGTGAAATCCTACGCCGAAAGTCACCCTCGTTGGATGAGACTCGAACAATTTCAGAGGTCGTCTTCTAGTTCATATAAAAGCTGCGCTCAGGGAGAAAGCGCGACTGGGGACTGATTATCAGAAGCGGTTGTCAGTCAGAAGTCGATTTCGACCCTGACCTTCGTTGTTACTATGAACCCACAAAAGAACGCTCACCTCGTCAACAGTGGGCAATGCGCATCAGAAGATGGAAGCTCACATTTCTCTACTTTCTGTGTACACAGCCCACTGAGCTCTATCGTATAAAGGCGAGGACGTCCTGTCAAGTATTCCTCAGTGCAGGTCACTCATCCAATTCCGCTTACCAGGCAGGCCCACCGCGAACCTCATGCGTCTTCTCCCCACTTTGCTTCTCACCGCGACACTACTCTCAGGGCTCGCTCCGGCTCTTGCTCTCCCTGTTGACGTAGGATCGTCGTCGACGGACCTTGAAAGTCGAGCTCCAGGAGCTATAGAAGATGTCTCGTCGTTAGCTATCCGGGAAGACGACCCACCCCCGCCTTCGCCGCCACCTTCGCCGCCTCCTCCCCTCAAACCTCTCNNTCNAACTACNGNCCNGTAGACCCCTACGGNCCCCTCTCCAGCTTANTNCACGCCGAGCGTCCCCTCCTCCGTCCTATCATCTTCGTTCCGAGCGTACATACNCGGGTGTTGTTNAGCTGNGANGATGATGAAGAGGCGGTGGANGTNGAGGTGGAGGNTAAGGAGGAGGTNGTTAGGGTTGAGAATGTTGATGAGTTGGATCATANGGAGGGAGAGGGNGCCCAGCCNAGNGAAGAATACGCAAGNCANGCGCCGACGGCTGATNGNGTTATGCGCGTATTCATGGGNTCNCCCNTNCCCTCTTCCTCTTCNTCNTCNTCTTCNGACGACGAGGGNGANGANGANGANGACGAACNCGNNNTCNNTGAAGACGAGGAAACNATNGAAGAAATCGANTTCACNGACCTCTCCAANCTCATGCACGATACTACCACCACCCTTNCTTCCTCTTCCCGGAAGAAGAAANCNAAGAAGACTACGACGANNAAGGAGAAGNTGTGGATGGAACGCATGGAAGANGAGGAAGCGTTCTTGGGTGTGAANAGTGTGCCTGTGCATACCCCNATGGANGGNGTNGNTGGCGACGAGCCGGGAGGCGAAGAAGCAGAGGTNGTCNTCGAGNCNANNACNACCANNACTACNACNTCCACGTTTACGGCTACGAAGTCTACTATGGTGCAGATCACATCCACAGAGGGAGGCCCCGCAGAACGCGAAGTACAAGAAACAATCGCGGAGGTGCAACACATGCACGTCGACCCGCACCTCGTCGTCCTCGAAGAGACGGTGACCACTATTGAAGCTTCAGATGATGTCCCCATTCCTGCACAGGCTGCACTTGATGACCCAGCTATCATCGCCGCCGGACCTCCTTCATCTTCCTACGGCCCCACTTCCTCCATTTTAGCAGACGAAGCCTCGCCCGTTCAAGAGGCAGAAGACGCCGTCCTCGATTTCGTCGTAGACACAGACCCTTCACCTTCATTCATCGTTGACACCGAACCCGCGTTTATCATCGACACTGATCCTCACCCCATCCAC
>JANDKE010000722.1:0-20885 GCA_027627275.1 Coprinellus aureogranulatus | reverse complement strand
ACCTCGCGACAGCCGCTCCCCGACCTTCGTTGCGACCAAGGAGTGAAACAGTCTGACGCCAAACCATAGAGCTCGCCTCCTCTCTTCTCTTGAACCGACTGGAACACCCACGGCACGCCCCTTGTGGCGCTCCTCTCGTTCTGGTTGAGAACGGATTCTCTCCTGGACAAGAGTGGACCACCCTCCAAGACTACGGTGGGTGCTCGACCTCGACGCTTACAAGTTTGCCGATGACTCGGCATCATGGCTCTTCATTGTCCACTTTGCTCATACAGCTGAACATCCACTCGTATTCACACTAACGTCCTACCTTCTGACCACCAATCCACTGGAATTTCGCTCTGAAAGTCTGACACAGCGCCGTGCACGAACTCGAAAGTACTCTCATGGTGTGCGCGAAGAAGGCACGAACGAGACCCCAAATCGCGAGTTCTCTCCCCAACACCATCATGTGTAGATGCGAAGGGCGTTTCCGGATCCTCATAGAGAAGGTTCTGGGTACCGGGTTTGCAGGAACTACGGTAGGTATGTGTCTACGCTATCCATTGGCTACCCGATGTCACTTTACCTATGTATGTCACTCCCTCAATACGAAAGATCCCCGTTTCATGGCGGACCTAGAAATCCGCTCGCTCAACAACCTCCTGTCGCCGGCAAGATACGACGGTGTGCGGCGCGGTACAACTTCACCGTTCAGTCTGTTGGGTTGCTGAAGCGATCCGCGTGAACGCGGACGATAAGCTAGTATTCCAGAAGCACGCAAAGCACAACACCAGAACTGCTTTATTTCCCTCCATGCAACGGTTAACCCAAGATGAGGGTCCACGGCGCCTCTTAGGTCGTAGAGTCACCGATCGCAATGCACTTTACACAGAAGGAAGAACAATGAAAAGGACATGTTTCACTTGGCGTCTTTGCTACTACGAAAATCAGAGACAGTCACCAGCATACGCCCTCCCTTCCACACCCTCTCCACCCTTTTCCCCCATCTACACAGGCAGAACAGCACGGGGGAGAGGCATAGCCTTCAAGTTGTTCGAGCGTATGATGCATCGAAAGGATCGTGGTAAGATCCTATAAGACGATGGTCTCCTTCTCCACTCTTCATCTTCTCGCAGGCGCCGCAACGCATGCAGTCAGCCCTGCAGGAGGCGTCAGCGAAATCATCGACAGAAGCTGTTGGGGTACATACCTTCAGAAGACGCGCTTGCGCTCACTAGCTTCCTCCACAGGCCCCTGAGTCAGCGAAGGAGGCAACGAAAGGACTCCCCATGCAAGGATTTCATGATCGTTAGAGCGGGGGAGCTACCAAGCCGATGCTTTACTCGTCCTCATCAGGGGAGGAGTGTCTGTTGCGGAATCCCCAGTTCTGTAGGAGAAGGAAAGAGGGATTCCTTCGCGTTGCCGTTCAGAATCATTATCCACCTGTATACTCTTTCGCAATTCCCTCAAAAATGCCTCCCGAATTATCTGCCTCTGATATTCGCAGTTGCGGGTATCACGAATAGGGTCATTGAGCGTTAAGGATGTGTGAGTGGGATGGCTAAAAGGGAGGGGATTCCACGTTGAGCAACGATTATCTTCAATGCAGGTGGGCGTGAGCGGCTTCGTTCGCTCCAACACCAGCAGTGCATTAGGGCCGAAGAGAGCGCCGTTGAGCAACTCGAGCTACAGCTCACCTGGGTAAGTTTAAAGGACCTCTCCGGCGAGGGTGACTGTCCCACTATGATGCCGTTAAGTCTACCGCGCAGGGTCCGACCCTACGCGTTGTACTGAAGTTCAGAACTTCAGTATCCGCCTTCATCCTTGGGCTGGATGGAACAGTGGTGATGAGTAGGGTCATGGTGGATACGTGCAAACCCCGGGAGCCCAATACGAAGGAGGACTGCCTCCCTGGAATCCAGAGTGAGAAGAGGGTGCAGAGTGACATGGAACGAGGCTGGGTTCGCCGATTGCGGCTTCGCACTTCGCAGATCTGCTGAGCGTCGTTCTTGAGAACAGAAGTCGTCGTAGGCGAACCTCGCTTATCGTAACCGTTGGAGTTTCGGTGGCTCTGAGCCTGCATAAATACGGGTGGCTGGCAGGGTCTGGGCTCAGAAGTATCCGGGATAGGATAGCTTGCAGTGTTGCTGACTTTGGGGCGACGGCGCTGGGGGAGACGTCTGGGATCCAAGGATACCACGACACCGAGACTCGCTCGTGGAGCGAAGTCCGAAACGGCAGGAGCGACCGCACAGAAACCAGATCGAATTTGGTCAGAGCGCTGGAGAAGGGTACAGGCGTTACTGTTTGAAAGTCGAACGCCAGTGAAAATACGCACCAAAGTACCGATTCAAACATGGTCGAATGTCCCTCGCAGGTTCCCGGTGACGGATGAATAAAGGGTCCAGCGTAGCCTCAGCGGGGTCGCTTCCCCCGAAGCCTATTCACATTCTGCAATGTCGCTTCAGGGGGTATCAGCGACTGAGAAAGGATAAAACGGGCGAACGGTGGTACGCACATCGTCATGCCTGGGGCAGCGAGCAGTTGCTCTTGGATGGGGCACCTCAATTCAGGCCACGTCGTCCGTCACATTTGGCTTAGGGTTGCTTCAGCATTTACCGGCACCATCCTCGATGGTATCCCTTCAACTGGTGGGTAAACGTCGAAATGGTGGCCAGGAGTCTGATAAGATCGAAGTATGGGAGGGTGTTGGGGATTCGAGGGAGGAATTGTGAGTTGGCAATCTCCTATCGTAATGCAAACGAACTGGTAGGTAACCGCTGGAAGCTGCGAGTGTGCCGAAGCGGAGGGGAATCGCCACGCATTCAGGAAAGCCAGCGATCGGCGGTGCTCGAGTTCCAATTGGTGGTCCACGATGCTGGTGATCGGGTCTACAATCCGAACTGGTAAGGCGACATCTGAAAAGGACAGAGGTAGCGGGACGAGAGCGTAGACGGTGGTTTGTGAACATGAGCGCACGTTGGAGTCCAAGCAAATCATTGATCGGAGAAGCGGAAATCGGTACTGATGCCCGCCATCGAAGACCTCTCACTCAAGCAACCACACCGACAGCGCTCTCATCCTTTCTTCTCATTATGCCTAAGACAAGATGAATGGCTTCTGATTTGTCGCCCATCTCAGCGCCAAGGCGCCGTATGGCCCTGCTCAACCCTGTTATTGATGGGCTTGGTGCGAACGTTTGCCAGATGGCAGTGCCCAGGTGAGGGTTACTTATCATGATTTCGAGCTTGCATTGGCTCATTCTGCGACCTCTACCAGCTATCTAGGCTGGCTCAGACGCACTGCTTCAATGCCCTGGTGGGGCTCAGCATACAGGCAGACTCCATCGCCGGCCCTGCAATCTAAACCAGTGGATTGGGGCCCGTTTCTCATGCTTCCCAGTTGCATGCCGGTACCGTGTTCACCTTGCAGCCATTCTAATTTATATCCTCGCCCTACTTTGACGCCTTTAAACTCCCTTACACAGCCCTCGTTTCTCGTCCATTGCTGTAGGTCCTTCGCTTTTGCCTCTTCTGTCCCGCTCGTATTCATGCACGGCGGACAAAAGCTTGTCGAATGTCGCCGTGAGAGACTCTGTCGACCCTGCTGTCGACCTCGATGTCGGACTGGTTGTCGATATGGGTGTCAATTTGGATGTCGACTGGATGTCTACCGAAGTGTTGACTCCGATGTCAACCAAGATACCGAATGCGCACTTGGATAGATAGGGGAAATTCGAGGGCTTTGACCAAGCTCCAGGATAAACCTGCTTTCGGAGTAGCTGTCAAATTTCTTTTAGGCGGTGAACTGCAAAGCTAACAACAAATTCGACATTGGGTTCGACACCCAGGTCGACACCGCAACCGACAGCGGGGTCGACACGCTCCCTCATGGCGACATTCGACAAGCCTTTGCCCGCCGTGTGAAGTTCCAGTGTGTCGTTCGGCTTCACTCCGCACGTTTGTAGTGCGGTTTCGTTGTCATTCCCATATCACACCCCACCACACATATCATGCCAGTGTTGTAAGAGGCAGGTGTTTGTGCAGCAGTTATGTCGATGGTCTTTCTCGATCTCTGCATTCTTTGTATTCAATTCAACGTGAATCTAGCGTGCTGTCGAGTCGCACACCCTTTTCATTTCCAACGCTCACAGGATGTCACTTTAATTGTGCTGTGCATTGTGACAGGGAGGCACCTGAAATGCTTAATCTGCTGAAGTGACTGTGTGACATCTGGCCCTTTAATTGCACATGCAACGTGTTGTCTCTTGTCTCTTACCCTCACCATGCTTGGACACATTTGCACGTATCTCTGGCCATCAGGAACTCGTAGTGAGCCTATTAGTCGGGACAGTTCGCCCCAACGTCAGGTTGCTTCAACGGCGCCAGGTACGTCATTGACGGCGGTTGTCGATGGGGACAGCCCAAGTTTGGTGCAAATAGCGAGCGGTCCAATGGCCGACGGACATGTGGGAGTGGTGAGCAATGACCAAGACAACTGGGTACGCCAGACGCTCACCCGTCTGCCCAGAAACCACCATTGGAAGTTCCTGCAGCGCCGGCCTGCATCGTAGGCCAATCGACAGCCTCTCCTGCAATTCCGCCCCATATTCAAGGACCCATTGTTAAGGATCCCCAGCCTGGAACCTCCAAGAAGAAGAAGAATCGGAAGAATAATGAGAGCAGTAGGAAGGACGATACCTTGCCGATGACGGGTCAAGGGGTAGTGGGCAATGGGCAAGACGGTCGGGAAGTCCAGCACGCGGAAGTAAACTCCCAGATCATGAGACAGCCCACGATCGCCGCCGCAGCCCAGCCTCTTGTTCATCGCCCCATCGCTGAGGATCCGGAGCCTGTCACCGCGAACAAAAAGAAGAGGAGGAGAAGAAATAAGGAGACAAATAAGAACCTTGAGACTTCTTCGACACCAAGCCACAACAACCCATTGCCGTCCCCACCTACCGTCACCACCCCGGATCTCAAGCAATCTCCCGCGTCAACCCCACCCCAACATGCCCAAGTGACACCCCAGAACATGGTGGCTCCTCCCCACATACGCCTTTCGTCACCAACCCCGACACATCCTATGCCAGCTCGATCAATATCTCCTACTCGATCCAGTACTCCAGGTCACAGTGTCATAAACCATGGACACAACCAGCAGCAACAGGCCATGTCCACCACTTTAGGAATGCAGTCTTCTAGTTCTCCATCTGCCATTGATTCTCATACCCAAATACCGGCAACCACCTTCTTTCAGGATGCCCATGATGTCACCATTGGAAGTCTGAGCATTCAAGTCACTCATGTCGGGCAAGCTGACCCTAACACAGTATACACACGTACGTCTTTCCTCTTAGTTTCCGAATTCAAATTAATAGGCAAAGTAGTCCTTGAGCCATACATCTCACACGGTGCCGCTCACGACTCGAATGAACGCTGTGACGCACCCCAGTGTTCGCCGGAGACAAGGGAGGCCATTCAGGCAGAAGTTATCGGACTGATAAGGGACGGTGACGTTTATCAGTGGTCAAAGAGGATAACATGGTTGGGCGGTCCAGCGGGAGCTGGGAAGACAGCGATCGCGGGATCGGTTGCGGTGGCATGCGCCGAATTGGGGCTCCTTGCTGGTACCTTTTTCTTCTCGTCAGTCCTGGGGTCAGGAGATACAAGGCGCACAAAGCGCTGTGTCGTCACCACTCTGGCATACCAACTCGCTCGGCGCGGGGCTCTCCATGAATACAGGGTGCAGCTCCTCGTTGCAATCAAAGAGAACCCAGACATATTCAGCAAGTGTCTCCAAGAACAGGCTCAGCGCTTGATCCTCGACCCTTTTCGTGCTATTCACGGCAAGTGCGATACATCCAATTGGCCACGGGGCATCCTCTATGATGGCTTGGACGAGGTGAAGGCAGTCCAATACCACGACAGCGCAAGAGAAGACCTTATTCGCAAGGATGAGGACGACCAGCTCGAAATACTGAAGACCCTGCTCAGCCTTGCCAATAGCCCTGATTTCCCCTTCCGTATATTCATTTCCAGTCGTCCAGAGCGCATCATAAATCAGTTCTTCACCACCACCGCTAAAGCCTCAACCGTGATCCTCTTCCTAGACTCGAAGTACGAGCCTGATGCTGATATCGAACGGTTTCTCCAGTCAAAATTGGCTGTCATCCGAGAGGACTCTGGCATCTCTAATCCTGAATGGCCTGGTGACGAGGTCATTGGATCGTGAAAATGTCTTCAGGACAATTCATTGTTCCGTCGGTCATTCTGCGTTACATCGGATCCGGCCTTCCTCAAAGGCAGTTGGAAGAAATCATGCAGCTTGTACGCACGAAGGAAGCGCCCAAAAATCCATTCGCGCTACTGGACCTCCTCTATACCCACATTACCAACCGCAGTCCCGACCCTCGCTTAGCTGTAGTCTGGATACGATGCATTATCGCCTCTGCTCAGCAGCTGGACGGCTTCAATTTTATGGATAAGGGGAATGCATGGGTGCATGGATTTTTGCCTGCATCCGCATCTTTCTGGAAGGCATTTCTCGAGGACATCGAGGGGGAGTTCAGCTATATCCTATCACCTCTTGCGTCCCTAATATCCATCCCACCTCTCAATGACCGACGTTCAGACATCAAGATTTATCACAAATCCTTCACCGACTTTTTAAACTGGGAGGTGCGAAGCGGCGCGCTCTGGGTTCAGGACAGGACGTGCTATGAATTCGCTGCTGGGAGATACGTCAGTGTTCTTAAACGTGTGTGGTGGCATGTTTTACCTGAGCTCACAATCGATGGCTGACTGCGGCGTGCTCAGATTGCGGGCCCAAGGTCCCCATCCCTTCTGACTTGCAGGAGGATTTCCTATCTCGATTGCTATGGCTACAGCTTCTCCCACCTCTCCCAGGGGATGTCCAGCCCAGGGCCGGTCTTCGCCGGCAGTTCTCACTTTTCTTCTTCTACTTGCGCCAGCCTTCTCTCGCAGACTTAACTGCGTGTGATGTAGCTTGGTGGACACGATTGATACTCACCAGACCATTCCTGGAGCCATCTACTGTCCCTTGCCTGCCATCAAATCCTCCTCTAACCCGAACTACCTTGCTTGGGGACATCTACTGTGCGGTTCATACTGGCTTGGTGCGTGCCAATTGCATAATTGTCCGAATCAGGTGGTGCTAACATACGTGCCCAGTGTGACCCCACCGGATTTTCCCTAAAACCTTGCCAAAAAGCATGCACTCATTGGAGAAAGGGGATATTGGATGAGGCACAAGCCCTTGGATGGTGTGTACATGAGTTGAAAAAGGTGCCTCTCGACATGTTATCCGGAATGGACGGCCTGGATTGTGATGGGATGTTTAAGAAGATGGAGTGCTCCATCTGCCAGCCTACTTCGACAACTGAAATGAGTTCAAAGGGGCAGGCGAGGGGAAGGGGAAGGAAGAAAAGACCATGACCACCACCACATGTCAACCCTCGGTAACATTGGCGTAATTTGCACTATAATGCATGTTTAACTCCAATTATGCCCTGGATCATCCGTGTACTGTACGCTGTGGCAGCGTGCTGCGAGTGCTGTGTAGTCCCCGACTCGTAGGGAGGTATCAAAGGCACTGAGTCGGGCGAACTTGTCAGCCGAGTGAGGAACAAAGGGTAGTGTTTTAGTAGAGTACATTCGAAGAGACTAAAAAGTCTGTTTGAAGCTGCTCAGAGATCCAGACCTATCGTACTGCCTTGCTAGACCGAGAGACCACTGTGGCCGACTCGACGCTTTGGGTCTTCGTTGAAACTGCGCCAAGCATTGTGAACCCCTCCGGGTCACCCTGGATCCACTGCGGGATGAGTCGCTGCCCGTTGGCTGGACGCCCTCGAGAGAACGCCTCGAGCTGTCGGTCTCCGCACTCTGCCTGCTCCCATCTCCCTTCATTAATTCATCACTCGCCATCTACAGCGCCTGCAAACATCCATCCTGAACCTGAGAGTTCAGACACATATCCCACAATCCTGCGTCCTGCTTAAACCTCGGTCCATTGAAAGGACTGTGGCCTCAATGACCGTGTTCCAGTTGAATGCATCCCATGACTTCAAGAGGGTAACGGATGGGGAGGAGTGCATGTCAGTACATAGCACCGATCGTCGTCCACTGTAAGTATCGACCGCAAGATTCAGGGCGCAGGACTGTGCGAAGGATCTGCAGCGAAGTCAATGGACGGGTCGCACCCTGCATAGGTTAGGACTCACGTCCGTCCGCTGTTGCGCCCAGAAGTTGCATCCCGCAAGAGTTCTTCCTCGGGGTTCTTTTGAAACCGGTTAAGTGATTACGAGGTAAGCTTGGCTACGATGGAAAGGCTCGGTGAGTAGGACGGTTGCGTGCAACTCACGGGGAATGGACTCACCTCGGCCGTTATGTTACATCTGTTTCGGACGTCTGACATTCTCCGTATCTTCTCCTGAAGCTTAGGCTTTTCGGTCCCTTCCGAGGGATCCAATCAAAAATCGCTTTGAGGATGTTCGGATCCATCCTGTATGCTGACAAAGAGTATCCTGGTCTGGGGATGCTAGGATATAGCATCATTCTGCAGGGTGCTGAGCGAAGGCTTGGTGGGGACAGGAACTGAGCCGACGTACCTTAGGTCCTCACGCATGCAACCAGGGACCATTCGCACCCTTTGGTCTCTTGCCTCAGAGAACCACGGGTATCATGGTAACTCCTAAGTAGATGTTCGATGATATAGACCTGGAATACTAAGATGAGTAGGTGCCTCTACAGGCTACAGACGGACTCGCTTCGAATTCGCACTCATGTCATGCTTCCTGCAGCTGGACGCCTGGTTGAACGCAATGCGAGGTCGAAACGTAAATACATAGGAATCTGCGGCTCCTCTGCATCACCACTTCGCTTGTGTGCTTTGGTCTCCCCCCCATTCCCAGAATTCACAGGTAGAGCTAGGCGCGAGAGATGAAGCGGAAGAACGGTTGACGAGGTGCCATTCATGAAGTGGTTGACGAAGCGCCGAGGAACGACACTCAACGAAGAGCGTTGGAAGTCGCACCTTTCAGTCAGGGGTGCGGTCTATGTGGAGGATCAGGACATATGGACTGCGCCGCGGCAGCTGGATGGGGCGACTGAAAGAGCGAAGAGTGTGTAGAGTCCCAGCCTGCTGGTTGACTAGTTGACTGGAAAAGGGGCAAATCATGTGGCAATTGAAGTGGCTGTGTGCCCCTAACCCCAGTGTACTCGGAACCTCAAGCTGCGCCAAGAGTCGCCTTTCCCTCTCTCTCTCTTTGCATCTCGTCCTCCGCTCTAAGAGTATCGCCTTGTGACACCGCTTCGGCCTAGACATAGTGCTTTCGGCGGGCACTCCGATCGGACCTGGCTTGCTCAAGCGTTCAGNNNCCCGNNNNGNNNGTNNNNCCCCGATTTCAGATTTCCCCGTCTTTCAAGTCCACGTANCANCATATCGCATCTCGACGAGGAAGAGTACCTCTTGCTCTATCCAGGACAGTCACAAGCAAGAGAAACAGCAGGCCCTGGATTCTCTAGTCTATATTGGCTTCATATTCGTCTCTACCCACGACCGCCTCATTGGACCGATTTCTGGGCCAGACATTCTCCTCCCAAGGTTCCTTCGTCGTGTATCTCTTTATGCGCCGGGGCATGGATCATGTTACTTATAAGGTCTTGACCACGGCTAGACGGCGCGTAACGGGATCGAATGTAACTCCAACACCGAGCATGGTATTGAGAAACGGGATGGACGGATCGTGGCCCTCTTCGAGGACGTTCAAAAAGCCCATGAAGCACAAGCATATCCGGAATTTGTGCTGATTTCTGTACATCGGACGTCACGGTCGACCCTCTCATCCCTCTCTCGACTTGAGGCGTATGGAAGGCGCTCGGGGGAAGGTGAGACTTGGCTCTTCCTCGAGTACAAGTACGTATGCACCAAACGGCGTTGTTGATCGTGACATTGCTGACAATTCGCCGACAGGGTGTGGGCTGCTCATAAAGGGGTGTCTCTATACGTCCGTCCCTTCACAAATCCTTCCCCGGTAAGGAGGGAAGCTGAGTACACAACTGGACGTGCATGGACGACGACGATTAGTCTTCTGAGTGTGGGATGGGTGGGTTGGGCCCGGGTGAGGAGATCGCCAACGAGAGAACGGCGAAAGAGGGAACCGAGACGGGGGTGCGAATTCCTGTGCACCTACTAGGACCGTCGAGAGGGCGACGAAGCTTTGTGGAAGGAGTCTGTGATCCATACGTAGAGCTGGAAAGCCCCTAGACAAGACAATTCCACAGAGAATTTAACGAATTCAAGAACAGAAGAGGGGAGCCATTCTCCCAGATAAGAGCAGTAGGGTGAGAGCAAGGCAATGGGAATAACCTAGAGTTCCACAGGAGACGTGCGAGGCAGACAAGAGCAGAGTTTGGGGTGGTCTGGGAGATAGGGGACACTAAGTCAGTAGGAAATGGAGTTGGGTGTAGGGTAGGCACAGGGGTGAGTGGTGGAGGTAGGAGGAGCGGCGAACGGGCGGCGAGATGGGCGAGCAGGCAGAGAGAAGGAGAGAGACGAAAAAAGTTGCATCGCCGTCCCCGAAGCCCGGATCGGAGCGCGTAATCGAAGCATCGGCATGCAACGATGATCCGTCGACCAGAATGATGTCACTTTCTAATCGTCACCCTAACCCTAACTTTGCGTTCTGCCCTTCCTCCCTGGCCATGTAACCCTCCCGGTCACTGGTGTATTCCACACTCGAACTCCTTCTCAGAAGCTTCTACGCAACGTTCCCTCACTCATAAACCGTACCCTATTCATGAGAGCTCCAGAGAGGTGCTAATGTGAAGCCGACTTCGATTCATGGTTCGATTTCTGGAAGTACGAAGCAAGCTTGACATTCCGTATCAAGCTCGGTATCTGCAAGGTACGCTCATTTGCATTCACGCTTAGGCGCTGTACATCCGTCTCGAACACGCACACTACCAAGGTACCAACGATCCCCAGATACCCGTTCCTCTTCCCCTGCATCGCTAGCGCTACGACTCCGCTGCATTGTCACTCGAGATGGGTTATATTACCTGCAAAAGACGAGCTATTCTACGATGCACATAACAGGCTTTCCCCGCGCTAAACGCCGCTGCCAAACTATAACGGAGACGTTCATGGCGGTGGCGCCTTACTTGCGCCGTCTTGCGCCATCCCAGCCTCGCCTTCAGAATTGCTTTGCCATGGGCTTGGGACGGGGCTGACCAAGCTTCCACGACATATCGAGCTAAATTCAGTACGAAAAATCGACTCCCTAGCTTTCCTTATAACCACCACGACGTACCTCGCCACCGGAGTCCCAGTTCGACATGGGCGTCACCGCTATCGAGTCCTTGCAAGAGTTCAGACGCGTCGTATGTGGTGGCGTTACGAACCTTGGCATGCTTGTTCCCTAACGGAAGTAATGCAGACTTCCAGTAGCAAGCCCGTAGTGGTCTACTTCTGGGCAGCGTGGTGCGGATCCTGCAGGATCATCTCGCCCATCTTCGAGATCTTCTCCGACGCGTCTCCGGGTATCGCGTTTTACAAGATCGAGGTTGTCGCGCACCCGGAGATCTCGAAGGAAGTTGGGATCCGAGCGGTCTGTCTCTCTTGCATAACTCGCGTTGCTCTGCCCTAAATTCGTTATCCAGATGCCTACGTTCTTCTACTACAAGGGTGGGGAGAAGAAGGGAGAGGTCGTCGGTGCAGATCCTGCTGGATTAGAGGTGCGTTAAACGAAATAGCCCAGATACTTTTGATCAACTACTGACGTCCTGTGCTTTGTTGTACAGGAACTCATCGCAACAGCAAAGGCATCGCTCGCTTGAAAAGTACATTATCGTTCCCAGAACGTATTGCTAAAATCAATGGATAATATTCCAAATTCATCGTTCTTAGAGTCGGGTTCGTATGCGCTTTGCGCTTCTATTCCACCCTGCGATGCCTTGTAGCCCAGTTCTAGGGCGTGAAGAGTCCGTAGTGGGCGAGCGAGTATATTGTGTTCTTGTCCATGTCCGAATCGCTCACTATTTGGTCTCTTTCCAACGATTCCAGCAGAATTCATTTATGCTGTGCTTGCCGTTCTCCGTCCTTTCGAGAGGTTCAAGATAATGATCGCCGATTTCGAGCGTATCGCCTGACTCGCCACAGAGGCTCGAATAACGCGTCACCCTCCAAGCGCTCACGCTGACCTTTTCTTCACTCCCAGATTCAAATATGGCAGCAAGCCCGCGTACAGTACGTCCATCCCGCTCAATGAACTATCGCATATCGTACTGACTTTTCAAGTTTTACTCCATCCTAGATCGCCCGACACCAACGTACGATGAACGACCAATGGCGAAAACCGAAGCTCTGGACGCTTTCGTCGAGTCGCGTACCATGCATCGATGCCGATTCGTCAATGCATCCTCACCTCTGGACCGTGACTGCAAACTGAGTGTTCCGCAAGACGAGATGTACACGGAGTGAGTCAATGGAGGACGATGACCTCAATTTCCGTTGGAGATGGACAATTACACGCAGGGGGCGAGTCAAGATCATGGTCATCTCCATCCATATCGTTCAATGTACGCGTTCAAGGGCTGGCTGCGAGAGCCGCTGTTGCTGGCAAGGCCATGGGCTAGGGTACGTCTGGAACCTATCCGGCTTTAGAGGAACAAAAGAATCTGATTTTGAGTACACAAGCATTATCTTCTTGACTTTTACTTCGCCGGTACGCCCGAACTTTAGATCAATGTCAACGTTTGAACTCATCGCGTCCACAATCGTCAGGACGAGAACTGCGGCCCTCATTTTGAAATTCACGCCATCCGCGCAGCGAAGACAACGGGTGTTTGCACTTCTTTCGGCGGTATTTTCGAGCTTGCGGAAGCGCTGGACGGCCAGTTGGCCCCGCAGTTCTAGATGGTGTGGGGAGTGATCTGCGATGGTCAATGCATAGGTTTAGCGCCCACGCTGCGCACCGGCGGTCCGCATTTCCGCGAAGCCTTTGGATTCTCTCGCCCATTCATGGATCAAGCTCACCTTTTACCACCACCCAATAGGCAAATGCACGGCTACTCCGCAACCATTGCTCTAGCATAAGCATCGGAGGGCGCTTCTACGAAGAATAAAGAAGCGAACAAGCCAACCGGAAATCTTGACGCCCAAGACCAAAGTATGTATGGTCACGATGGCCATCCGGATTCCATTACGGCCTTGCGCCTTTCGGCTTTGATCCAAACGGTGAGGGAGGATCCGCTTTCGCCGCTGGTCCTGTCGCTTTCACCGCCTTCCCAGTAACGTTGTGAGGAGGCGATGGCCTATCCACCTCCATCTTACCCATTGCTACATCTGAGGTCGTGGTCGGCAGGAACGACGACCAACAAACTTCCCCAGGTTAGACTCAAAATCACCTCTTTTCGAAGGGGGATTGAACTGTGCTCGACTCGAAGGCAAGCCTGGACGAGCCTCCGGGCTCTCAAGAGATCAGATAGGATCTCGCAAACTTTACGATGATCTCGGCATAGGGCAATTGAACGCCGCAAATTCATAATTGTTCTCGCAATCTCCGGCAACATAGCACCTGTACGACTCAGTTCTTTCTGCAGAGTAAATCGACAAAGCAACAGGATGTTGAGAGTCCTCGAAGGTCCAAGACCTCCTGAATCCGAATGCGGCGCACCTCTGGAAGATGTCCCCTACTCCTTGGGATGGGTCGTACTTCACAGTCATGGGCAGCTTTGGAGTGCGTATTGCACAGCCGATGAAAACGAGTACCGCGGACCAGTGATCCTGTGCCTACAGAGAGCTGCAGGTGTGTCCTCGGGGTACGTTGCGTCTTTGAAAACACCAGGCTTACGCTGCCCAACTCATCTATTTGGAGGTATTCAGGCCAACGCAAGTTCGGTGGGCAGTACACTGTCTGCACGGCGCTCTGCCTCTATGCTACACCCTACATCGTATTGCATTGCGGTCGCGTATACGGTCCCAAACCTATAAAAGGACCTCTGGGTCTCCCTTAATCCCTCATCCGAGTTCTACTCACCCCAGCTGCATCGAACAACCGTCACTACAGCTGACATCCCACAACCTCTTCTCAAAGTCTTACTACTCACCATGTCTATCCGCATCGTCTCTGCTGGTATCGCTTGGTTGTACCTGTTCGCGGCCCTTGGCGCGTCCGTCGGTGCATCCCCGGCACCCGTCGATCCCACCAACTCTAATGCTACTGACGTCGGCGACGTCGCGCGTATCGACCACACTGGACGAGCGACCTGGTTCAACGTCGGTGAGTCTAATTGCGACGTACTACGGCCTTATTACACCCAGGCTGAACCGTCCCTTTGCAGGCCTGGGGAACTGCGGCAAAGTGAGCAAGGACTCCGAGCCAGTTGTGGCTATCGGAAAGAAGCTCTACGACCAGAACGGCGGGTCCAACTGCGGTCAGGTGAGCGTAACCCCTTTTCGTACCTCTCAAGAATGCGTTGTTAACAGGGTTCCCTGTTATTCTCCTAGTGGGTTGAGATCATCAACACTAAGAACAACAAGAAGGCATATGGTCAGGTCTGGGACAGCTGCCCCGGATGCACTAATGATGAGATCGGTGAGCTTACAGTCCTCAAGTATCACTGGTTTTGCTCGACGCTGATCTCGTCTGCTAGATCTCTCTCCGTCTCTCTTCCAGAAATTTGCTCCCTTGAGTGACGGAATCTTCACCGCTCAGTGGCACTTCAAGGCCAAGGACTGGAAGCCTTAAGGTGTTAAGGTTGAAATGTGCGTTATATCGAGTCTGTACGCGTACAAGACAGTGCTTCTTCCAACACTTTCCCTCCCCCTTCGCAGCGAGAGTTGTGTTGTGACCCAAAGGTTCGCACTATTTGCCTACAGATTTCGCTTTGTTGGTTTCTACAGCTTGGCTTTGTATGAACTTTTGTATTTATTCTGGTACCGTGTAAGTCACGATCCTCACCCTTTTGTAATTCAACTTGCACGCTGTGAGCCTTGTTGAATTCCAGTCTTCATTCTCATGTGCACTCGTAGTATGAGGCAAGGTTAGATGAGCGTCACAGCCCTCGAGTGCCTGCACATCACCCTAACCCGGGATGCGTTCGAGTTGCAATCCATCCTGCCTCTCCTATCGTCCCCCAACCCAACATTGTCACTCTGTCCAGTGCTCCGATATTCCCTCTGATGATATGAAGTCCCCCCATGCTGTGTGCATCCATACATATGGGCTGATGATGAAGTTGTGATCCGTTACGATCTTAGACCCTGAGAAATTATTGTCCTGTTCAAATGGGCGCTATACCTGTCCTTGCTTCCTTGCTTCCTGCACAATAACCACCCCCAGGTTTGTCCCCCTCTCTTCCCTGCAAAATTCCCCGGCGACATTTAGGCGTCTACTCAAACAATGTCGTCTCGACCTCAAAAGGCGTCTTTCAAGAGCCGGGTCAAGGATGGACTCAGGAAGATCGTACGCTCAAATGCGGATTCTTCGTCCTCCACTCGGGCGCAGGGCTTGACCTCCGACACGAATGGCTCACAATGCTGCGTTATCGACACCGACTCTGAGTCTTCAGCGCCCACCCTCCCCGTTCCTACCGTCAGCGCTCACCTCACCGGAACAGCCTCTGGTCCCCTCGAACGCAATGGACCCTCTAGTAACACCCCAGCGATTTCNCTAGCGGATGNTAAGGGAGCTTCATCTGACTCGGTTCTCCCTATTTCAGACNGACGAAGTGAGGGNCTNTTGGGTGACTCGCACCCCTCCGTCGAACGTCCCGGAGGGATTCAACTCGCCGTNTCNCATCACACAGTTGATNNCGATGTTTTNGCCTCCCCGTCCTCCCCGGANAACATNCGGGACCCCACATCATGCCTGGTCGACCCCACTACGCTCNNAGGATCCTATTCTCCGTCTCAATGCCAGATNGACAGACAGTCCACTACTGAGAGAGTCCTTGCAACGTCTGNGGCAGGCGGCCTTGCTCCNCCACTGCCGTCGGNCTTCGCGTGCCAGATGGGCATCNCTTCTAAGACGCTTTCAACACCTCTGGGGCCTCATGAATGTAGTTCTTTGCTTCCACTACCACAANAGCACATATCGTACCATCACCACGGCAACACCTGTGAGTGCAAGTCCCATCTCATGAAAGCTGNTAACAGAAGGTGCTGACATGGAATACTCGAACTTAGACAACACGACGAACATCCACAATGCGCCAGTGACTACGATTAACCGCGTGAACCATGTCAGTGTACAGATGGTGGCGGACGAGGGTGAGTTNGAGCGCGTCACAGGGTNTNATCNCATTGAACGAATTNTTTATAGACTTCGCTCTGCTAGACGGCCTCCCCAAGCANCCGGACACCAGCGCTCAATGGAGCGACTATCTAAAGAANAGTCGCGAGAAGGANATTGAGNACATNGTGACCTGGACCAGTGACGCTGCCGCAAGCGAGCTCGTTCTGTGGATTCACGCTGCAGCTGGGCTTGGAAAGTCGACTCTNGCTCGCAANCTCAAGGACGAGCTGCACCAACGGGGGAGATTGGGCGCCGCNATNTTCCTCAATCAACTTCCCCTTGANNTCTGGGGTCCNCAGACTATTGTCCNATTGATTGGGGCGGAAATCGGCAGAACNCATCGTCGNGCGGTTCCAGTCATTGCGGAAGCCGTCCGCACCTGCCANGGANCTTCAATAGAGATCCAGATGGCGAAGTTTGTACGAGATGCGATACTCGGCCTGGGGACACGCGATCCNATTACCGTAATCCTTGACGCGGTTGACGAATGGAGAGTCCATTACCAGTTCATGGAACAGCTCAAGTCACTCAATCCGTACACGTCAGCTGTCCGTTTCGTTGTCCTCAGTCGCTCGGAGCCTCAAAAGCATCTCCAAANCGTNNTACCAATTCGGCCTTACGGGCTCCTTCCTGCCTCGCTGGATGTNATGCAGGAGTTTCTGCGNGATCGCTTTGAAAAGATAAATTGGGAATTCGAGAGGAAGCCACACGCTGGGCAGATCCTTCGTTTAGCAGAACTANCAAATGGTCTNTTCGTGTGGCTCGCAACAGTGTGCTCTCTCCTCGAGAGCTCATTCTCGAGCCCCCANGATGTTCTCANGGACATACTTCACTCTCGCGGTGATGTAGTGGGTACGACAGCGCTTGCGGAGCTGTACCACAAGGCGATCAANCTACTCTTCCCGCAGGAAAGAGATCAAGGCGAACTGCGGAGNTTTNTGGCCATGTCGATCGTGCTGCAGGAACCGATCCCTGTCGACCGCCTTCGCAGTCNCTGTCTGGCATCCCGGTGTACGGACTCAAGAAGATGACTGAGACCCTTCAGGCTTTGCAGATCCGACGACCCAGCGACTTTCCGAAAACGATCCATCCTGCAACCACTCTGTTCCACGCATCCTTCTTAGAGTATCTGCAGAGTACCTCGATTTCGGCAGCTACCGCATTTACCGTATCACCCTATCTGGCACATTCCCGGCTTGGCGAAGCATGCCTCAAACTCATTGCCTCGTTCCTCCCCACAGCCCAGGACGTCAAGTTGTTGTATCTGTCGCCGGCTCTAAGATACTCCGTCAAGTACTGTTTCTGGCATATTTCCCTAGGAACCCCAATGGTCACGCCTAGCGCAGACACAGAATGGAAAGGTACCCCCCATGCCATGATGCTTCAAAACCGTGGAGCGCTCGATCGACTCGCGCAGTGGGCGCTTGTCTTGTTGAATCTGCTTTACCCAGGCGATGACCATGAGCCTCTGTCTAGTGAAGACATTTCCTCTCTTCTTGTGAAGGAAGCAGGGTTCATCAAAGACACTGTGGAAGGCATCACCATCTTCAAGATTCCGTTCCTACAGGTCGCAGTGCGACTAGGCCCTCGCAATGCAACAAACTGGGCTGAGCTCAGCTCGGCCTATTCGCGTTTGTCAGACCTCACTGACCTTTTGGACCCCGTCCACCAAGCGGTGAGGACAGACCAGTACGCTGTGGACCTTATGGAGGGGTCGACGCCAGGGAAGCAAGCGCAGTATTTGGTTAGGCTAGGTTATTCTCTCAAGATACGGGCGACGCGCCTTGGTGCCATCAAGGATCTCGAGAAGTGCATTTACCTGACAAGAGAAGCTCTTTCCATCTATCCTCGAGACCATTCGGATCGGGTATTGGTCCTTAATCAACTAGCTTCTTCTCTTGAGGAACGCTTCCAAAGTACGGGGCACATGAAAGATATAGAAGAAGCAATACAGGTGCATAGAGAGGTGCTATCGCTCCATCCACAAGGCAGTCCTGATCGAATGATGACCTTGAATAATCTGGCCAGCTCCCTCCGAAAGCGCTTCACGAGGCTGGGATCCATTTCGACCATCGGCAACCTCGACGAGGCAATTTCGCTTCTGAGGGAGGCGCTAGCCCTAACACCGCCAGGCCACCCGTATCGATCATGCTCGCTCCATAACCTGGGTAGCTCTTTGTGCACGCACTTCGACACAGTCGGCTTGGTTAGGGATGTCGATGAGGCAATCTCGTTATATCGAGGAGCCCTCTTACTCCGACCGCAAGGCCATCCAGAACGCGCAGCAACCCTTCGAAATCTAGGGAAATCCCTCGCGAATCGTGGCGGTGAATTGCAAGATATTGGGGACTTGGAAGAGTCGATAATGCTGCAAAGAGAGGCCCTGGAATTGTGCCAAGTCGGACACCCGGACAGGCCGGCCTCTCTCGGAAATTTGGCTGCCTCCCTCAACGGCCGATTTGGGATGTTGAAGTCGGATTCGGACCTGGAGGAGATGATCTTTCTCGAGAGAGAGGCTCTAGCCCTTTGTCCGGCCGACCACCCGGATAGAATGATACGTCTCGAGAACCTAGCACTGTCCCTCAAGGCTCGCTTCAAGCAGACTGGGTTGGATTGCGACCTGGAGGAAACGATTTCGTTGCAGAGAGAGTCACTAGCACTTACCCCGGCAGATCATCCCGGTCGATCTAGGCGCCTAGCAAAGCTGGCGATCTTCCTTTATGTCCGCTTCGAGAAGTCAGGGCTGGATTCCGACCTGGAAGAAATCATTTCACTGCAGGGAGATTCACTAGCGCTCTGCCCTCCAGACCATCCGGATCGGCCTGCACGTCTAGTCGACTTGGCGTTCTTCCTCGACATTCGTTTTGGGAAGTCAGGGTCTGATCAAGATTTAGAAGACATGATTGCATTGGAAAGGCAGGCGCTAGCGCTTTTCCCGCCAGACCATCCAGATCGGTCTGAGCGTCTTGCAAATGTTGCCGTCTACCTTACGGCTCGCTTCCAGAAGTTCGAGTCCGACGCGGATTTAGAGGACATGGTCTCTCTGCAGAGAGAAGCGCTGGCACTTTGTCCACCAGGCCACGCTGATCGACCCAAACGCATCCAAAACATGACCGTCTTTCTTTACCACCGGTTCAAGAGGCTTGGTGCTGCACAGGATTGGGAGGAAGTGACCTTGTTGCTCAAGGAGGCGGAAGCGTTCCACGGGTAGCGACCCTCCTATCAATTTTCCTGAGCACTTCCATGTCTGGTGCGTGTACCAAAGGCACCCAGAATGGGATTTTGCCGTACGCGTACCTAGCACCCTGAAGGTCCACAGCTATTTATTCGTAGTCTACGCACCTGCAGTTCTGCTCTTCACGAGAACCCGATGGAAGAGGTCAAGCAAGTACTTAGGGAATAAAATTTAAGGTTTACTCAGCGCAGACAATGCTACCCCCAGTACAACTTTTGTTGGAATGTAGCTGAGTACGAGGCTACATAGGCAGCTACACCTCTCAGTACCAACTAATATAGATTGCTTAGACAAGAGAGCTAAGAGCGAACCATGTTTGTTACCCAGCGGACAGTTTTATCAACAGCCCACTGTCCGTCGTTGAAGGCAAATTTGTCGGTGAGCTTATGAGCAGGACTACTGAAGTTTCCAGCTCCGTCGTTATATGAGACCCAAACCCAACTTTCGCCAAATCCAATGATATCAGCAGTTCCATTCCCGGTTAGGTCGGCAAGGAATCTTGGATGCTTATCGACTCGGAATCCTTGATTTGTACCGAAGCCTTCCACGACGCGCTTCGGGGTATCGAAAGTGCCATTTCCCTTATTTAGCGCGACGTAGACGCCGTCACTTGCAAAGCCAACGATATCTCCACATCCATTCCCATTGACATCCGCGATAAAACGTGGATGCTGGTCGACTCTCCAACCTCGGTTGTATCCAAAGGCTTCCAGGACGAGGTTGGAACTTTGAAAGGTTCCATCTCCGTTTCCGATCGCAACGACTACTCCTGCATCGCTAAATCCGATTATGTCAACCGTTCCATCTCCTGTGAGGTCAGCAACGAAGCGAGGGTGCTTCTCGACCCTCCAACCTCCAGAGCTGTAGGTGAAGTCATTGGTGACAGATATTCCTGGACTGAAAGTCCCGTCCCCGTTGTTGAGAGCGACAGTAACCGACGAGTCGGCGAAGCCCACGATATCGGGAAGGCCATTGCCCGTGGTGTCCGCCAGGAAGCGTAGGTGGCGTTCGATCCTCCAACCCCCTGAAATGTATCCAAAATCCTTCAATGCCAGCTTGGGTCTGGAGAAATTCCCATGGCCGTCGTTGAGAGAAACGAGGACTCCAGCATCGCCGAAACCGATGACATCTACGAAGCCGTTGTTGCGGAGGTCTGCGACATAGCGAATGTGTTTATCATTGGACCATCCACCTGCTTTCGTCCCAAAGTAGCGTAAGCTGAGGACCGAAGGGCCAAAGGTGTTGTTGCCGTTGTTGCGAGAGATCAAGATCCCTTCGTCGCCAAAACCGATGATGTCCGCCCGACGGTTGCCAGTGGTGTCCCCAAGGAGGCGGACATGCTTTTCAACG